>JADLZN010004850.1:0-162808 GCA_018155175.1 Sinocyclocheilus anophthalmus
TAATCACAGATGTGCACATTAACACCTATATAACATATATTGCATAGATCTGAAACAATAATTTTTTTTTCCCTGATCCCCATTTATAAAGTTAGTCAAGGTTTCTTTCACCAAATGTTTTCAGTCAAAAAAATGGTGTGCAATTGGCTTTTAAACCAGTGCAATAAAATTGGATGTGCAATTACTCAGGTAGTTCGGTGTTCATCAGACCAAATTTTCTTCAGTTATGAAGGTTATGAGAAATAAAAAAACTGTTGCTCTGTGTGACATTACCTGACCTGAACTGTGTGTGGGTGTGTGTGTGTGTAGTGTGTGTGTACATGGTATTTTCACATTATGGGGACCAAATGTCCCCAAAAGGATAGTAATACTAGTAAATTTTGACTTTGTGGGGACATTTTTGAGGTCCCAATGAGGAAACAAGCTTATAATTCATACAGAATGAGTTTTTTTGAGAAAGTAAAAAGGCACAAAGTTTCCTGTAAGGGGTAGGATTAGGGGTAGGGTTGGTGTAGGGCAAATAGCACATACAGTTTGTACAGTATAAAAAAACATTACGCCTATGGAGAGTCCCCATAAAACATGGAAACACAAAAATGTGGTGTGTGTGTGTGAGAGCGAGAGAGAGAGTTGATAACAGTAGCTGAACCTGAAAGCGTATGTCTGAGTGAAATTTTGAATCAGTTACACAAACTATTATTTAGTCTGGATAATTTCCTGAACTCTGGCCTCTGCATTAGAGAGCGGAGAATCCAGCCTTACAGTCATTACAAGAATACCTGCATTTCTGAATATAAAGCATCTGTACACCGGATTTGATAAACTGCAAGTGACATTTAAAGCAGTGGCTGCTGAATGAAATCTCCTGGAGATGGCGCGGCCTTCCGTGCCTCTCGGCCTTCCAGGGGATTGACGTGTTGTCTCCACAGATACTGCAGCTACCGTCAGTCTCAGCAACACACCAGCAGGATGGGCGGGAGAGAACGAGGGCGTCTGAGCTCAAACCGCTCTCGCACCGCGAGGCTCGTGCGTCTTGTACCGCTGATCGCTGAAGTTTCTTATTACTGCTGTAAAAGTGTGGTTTGTTCTAGTTATTGTTGGTAAGAGTTCAGCTACCACGCGCTGTGTTTCTTCACCCGCTGTTCACTCCTCAGTTCTGTCATCCTGACTCACAGCGCTCACACTTACCCTTTCATTCTCTGCTTCTCTCTTTTTTCACAGACACACTGCAAAAAATTCCTCAATCAGTATTCTTTTTTTTTAAATAGCATTTCTAAACATCCTTGAACACCTCAGATACAGTACATTTACGTGAGCAGCAAATTGTGTGAGCCAAATGTATTTTCCTACACTATTGGCAAACTGCTTTTTTCTTCTTGTTCCATTTATGCATTGATATAATAAATATAATATGATATGATATATGATATAATATAATAAAAAAAATATAATTATGATATAAAGGCACTCAAGTCGGCTGAATTTATTGATGAGTCATACAGTAAAAAAACTAATAATATGGGAAATATTTTTACAACTTTAAAATAACATTTTTTTTCACATGATTTTTAAATGTAATCTTGCCTGTGATGCCATGATCCAGTCTTCAGTGTACGGATACTTAGAATCATTGATTTGATGATCAAGAAACATTATTAGTCTTATTATTATTTTATTATTAATAAAATGTTGGTCAAGAGTTGTGCTGCTAAGGTGTTTTTTTTTGTGGAAACAGGTTTTTGATGAACTAACTACAAAAAGAAAAACAGCATTGGACCTGAAATGGAATATTTTTTGTTAAACTTATAAAACCCACCATGTTTTACTTCATTAGTCAGTTTAGTTTGCAAAAATTTTAAGCACCCTTGCTGAAAAAAACAAAATATATTATTGATATAACATCTTACAATAAAATAATATATAAGTTAATTAGTAACGGACTAATAGTTTAAATTTATTTTAATAGTATTTAATAGTACTATGGCAGCATAATAACACGGTTTATTATAGAGCATAAAGGCGGTATTTCTCATGTTTATTCCTGCTCATCTCAGCTGTGAGGCGTGGGCTCAGTTTGATTACTTCTCACCTCTTGCTCTCCCTCTGTTTCCACCTGTCATCCCTCCATCTGTCCCCATCCCTCTGTTCTCACCGCACCCCTCCTCACCTCCAGTTAATGGGCTCTTCCAGGTGCAGCTCACCACCGTGACGCCTGTGGACGGACCCATCTCCACCACCAGACTTCATGATTATTTTTACTCTGTTCCTCAAGTGCCATGATGGATTACCTTTATAAAGTGATACCTGGACATTTTTAGCTGTACATCTATCTTTCTAAAGCCGCATACCAAATGTATGTGCCTCTTTGTCATCAAAGTGTCTCACATTTCCTGTTATATTCTGCCA
The DNA here is from genome assembly GCA_018155175.1 of Sinocyclocheilus anophthalmus. Classification (NCBI taxonomy): domain Eukaryota; kingdom Metazoa; phylum Chordata; class Actinopteri; order Cypriniformes; family Cyprinidae; genus Sinocyclocheilus; species Sinocyclocheilus anophthalmus. The sequence continues at coordinate 2,407 of JADLZN010004850.1, forward strand.
TGAAATATTATTTCCTAACTACACCACAACAACAACAACAACAAAAAACACAGTAAGCAGGGCCACAGGACTAATAAGAGCATTACCGCGGTGAGAGATGTGGACAGGGAACATATGATGAGTAAAATCCCTGTCTACACACCGAAGCTTCTAAAAGCCTGAACGTAAACACCACACACACACCCACAAACACACACACACACACACACACACAGACGCAGGCACTGGACAAGCTCCAAGCACACAAGAGGATGCAATTACTAGGGTGGCGAGAGCTGAGACCCGTTATAGAAAAGTGAACCACAAACCATATGGTGGTGCACACATATACACACTTACAAACAGACTAGAATCTAAATACAGCGGCATGAGTGTTTGTAAACTTCTGCCACACTTCACAATGTCTGAATGTCACTGCATCAGATAACAACATATCAAACCAAACAAGTTTAGTTAAATATTATTCCAAAAAATCTTGCAGTTGTGGTACCTAATCCAATGAAGAGAAGATATTGACAAAGCTACTGGATCCTGATTGGGTTCTACAATCAAACAGGTTTTGGGCAGTAAGATTCTTATTATTATTATTATTATTACTATTCTTATTATTAGTAAATACATCAATATCGTTATTTATACGCATACATTCATCAAAAGTGACCGGAAAGACAAAAAACCATGATTCACAGTTCCACAAAATAGGCAGCCGTACCAACTGTTTTCAAAATTGATTAATAATAAAATTATGAGACAAATCAGCTGTTAGAATGATTTCTGAAGGACCATGTGACAATGAAGACGACTGGAGTAATTGATGCTGAAAATTCAGCTTTGATTAACAGCGAATAAAAGTACATAAAATAAAAATGTACTTAAAATTTATAGTAATATATAGATTATATACTATAGATTATATAATTATATATAGTGGAAGTTTTGAACAAATAAAGGCAGGATTGGGTGAACAAAATAAGAATTTTTTTATTGCAATTAGTATTAAAAAAAAAGGGTTTCTATTTCAGTTTTCTATTATTATAATTATTTATTATTAGTTAGGTTATATAAATAGTTTGCTTGATTTGATCGATATATAACAAAATGTACAAAAATGTACAAAAAAACACCACTGTTACTACAGCTGCTGTTAGTACAATAAAACTGTGATAATTTGATATTAGCTACCACTACTTTCCTCACATTTCTAAAATAGGAAACTGGAAATACTTGCTCTTGCCATTTATTTTTTATGAATTTTTAGTAATTCTACACAGTAAATGTTTCAGCTCTCCAATAGTTTTTTTACTGATAGTTCACACTAGTTTACTGTGTCTTCAACAACAGAAAGAAACAGAGAAAATGTGGAGTTGGCTTAGTCAAATGAAGCCCAGGTGACGACAGCTTTAACATCACATTATTTAAAGACACAGCGCCGGCTGTCTGTACCGCTCCAAAGCCGTGTTCTGTGTTTTTTGGCAGTTGCACAGCTAGCTTGACCTTTGCTCAATCCACCTGTCATCATTTTGTCATCTATTTATTGGGGTTGATCATATTTCGTAAATACGGTAAATGGGTGTCAAGAGGTGGAACAGAGACCCCAAACAGCGAAATGTTCCAGTTAAAATCACCCTGGAACTGCAATAAAAGACCTTTACAGGAAGTAGAGCTGTTTTCTCAGAGGCAGTTGTATAGCATGTTTTGATGTTCTCACCTTCCATCTACAGAGTACAAGAACGTTTTTTCCCCTCTAGCAAAGGGTTTCGTCAAAACTGAACAGTTCCACTGTTAAACGCTCTCTATTGCACTCGGCTGGACAATAAAACCTACTGCTGGTGTTCAGCATCTTCAACCCACTGCCTCCCACTTAACATAAGGGCTCCAATTAAACCTATGATGACAGTTTCATAAAGTTTCATAAAGTTCAGCCCCCAAAAAAATCCAAAAATCCTGTCATGCAATCCAAATATGTTATATAAATCTAATCTTAAACAATGATACAATAAGGTTTTAGTTTTTTTGGGGGGGGGGGTGTTAACAGTAGATGTGTTAACTTTTTGTATTCAAAAGTTGATTTTGAATACAATATACACTGAAGTTTTGGTTTTTTTTTGGGCAGTTAAGAAAATTTACTGCTGCTTTAACAAACCTAGAAACTGTGTCTGGGTCATATTTCGATTGTTATTGTAAAATAATTAGAAACTTAAACAAATTTTTATATATATATTTATGATATATTAATAAATATATAATATATAGATATCTATATATATATATAATATATACATATGTTATATATTTATTTTTCATATAATAGTTTCTTCCATGATAAAAAAAAAACTTTTTTCTGTTTTGCATTAAAAAGGTTAAAACTTAGTTTTGTGTGTTTATGCAAAAAATATACTTGAACATGAAATATACCCAGGACATTCCATTAAAACGTTTCCTGAGGATCACAAAACACACACACCACACAAACACACAAATGTGGGGGAGCCAATGTTAAATAAATAAATAAAGTAAATACTTTTTTTCCCAATACAAGTGTTAAATAACGGCGCCCAGATTTCAGTTGTTGTGATAAACTCAAATGTCCAATTGTTAATTAATACATCTTCCCATGCAAATAAAATATGATATATATATATAGATTTATATATATATTTTTTTCTTACTATGTCACTGAATGAATTAATGAAATACCAATTCCAATAGGTCGGTTCAACAATTTTCAAAGCTTATTCTGACTGTATTTGATAATTTGTCTTGAATAATATGCACTACAAGGGAAATACAACATCGAAATCCACTGAATACATTTTGCTGTCGTATTCTCCACTTGTTCACTCTCTGTTTATTGTGTATGTTCACCCGTCTCCATGGAGCCACTCACCAACCAATGGATCTACATGTAAACTTGGGAATAAACTCAATTCTCTTGTGGAAAAAAATAACATATTTATTTAATATCTACACATAAATATATAATAAAAAAAAAAAATAATAAATAAATAAAAAAATTATATAATATTATTGGAGAGAGAGATTGCTTTGTAAGGAAAAAGAATACACCAGCCTGAAGTGTATCTGTGAGGTCCCTAAGAGCGAAGGGTGGAGAGAAATTCACTGGGAGAGTCGTGCAAAACTACTGGTAGAGGTAGGGATATGAAAACCTCCCTACAATGTTTTCTGTCGAAATATTCTGTCTCTTTGCTCGATGGAGTGTTATTTTCCACCCACTCTCTGTATCTCATTTTCAAAATTCTCTATCTGCAACAGCATTTGCACACTTCAAAGCAGTTCAGCACAAGAGCAACAACCTTAACAAGTAGCCAGAGCCTCACGTTTCCCAGTCACAGTAAAACAACCTCCGCTGTTTCCATCTGATTATGTTTATGATACTTAGTGTTTACTTTCCTGTGTTGATTTTCTGATTTTTGTGCTTCGCTTATGTCCATGGGCTGAATTTCATTGATTGATTGATTTATATGATGGTCACATTAAAACTATCTTAGAAAGTTTTTATCATGCTTTCATCACATTTTAAATAAAATATTATGCACATTTTAAATATTTAAATGTTTTTATAAATATATTGCATTCACAAAATAGTTATACATCATAAATGAATAAAAAAAGTATAATTATCTATATATATAATACCTATTATATATATCAGAGATGGAAACTCGAGTCTGCGACTTGGACTCGAGTTGCACTTAAGTCGCATAAATAAAGACTTGGGACTTGACACTCATGAGACTCGTAAAAAACGCAAGTCATTTGGTATGGGAGTTTATATGAATGTATTTCTGAGGGGAACTGGCTGTCTTTAGAAAATTTTAGATGGTATTTTCTTTTTATCTTGCCTCTGTAATGCATATTAAAGTAGTGTTCATACGCCCCATGCTGCTGTGTTTACAGCAGTAACCAAGGAAACGATGTTGAATTGCTGTTCAAGCGCCACACTGCTGGCGGAGAGTGAATCTGCATCTCATTCAGCATGTCTGCTGTTTTTGTTTCGTGCAGATGTTTATGTAGAATATTTTCACAACACTAAAGTCAGAACATTTTGTTTTTGCTTTAAATTTCGACATTATACAATCCAATGTAGATTAAAAACTGCTCATGCTGCATGTCTGCAGCCTCTTTGTTAGGATTGTGTTGTGCTTAAAATACTGTGGTTGCCTCTAATTTTAAATGGAAAGAGACAAAGCCTTAGTTTGTTTATATGAGATTTATTTAATTTGTGTTATTCATTTGATTGATTGGGGTTTGTTTTAAAATTTCAATTAAGTTTTGTTATATTTCAATTTTACAAAGAAATGTGCAACATTTTGTCCAACCAATAACAAAAGGACACATTTAATTTAATTTGTCTTAAATTTGTTGAAAATCATTTGTGAAATCAATATTCAAACCAATTAGCTCAAACTAACTAGCTGAAAGAACTGTTGCTAATAAATAGGACAAAGACTTGAGACGTGACTTGGACTCCACCTCAAAGACTTAAGACTTGACTTAGACTCAACCTTAAAGACTTGAGCCTTGACTTGGACTCGACCTTAAAGACTTGAGACTTGACTTGGACTGCACTTTAAAGACTTGAGACTTGACTTGGACTGCACTTTAAAGACTTGAGACTTGACTTGGACTGCACTTTAAAGACTTGAGACTTGACTTGGACTCCACCTCAAAGACTTGACTTGAGACTTGACTTAGACTCGACCTTAAAAACTTGAGACTTGACTTGGAGTTGGAACTCAGAGACTTGTGAACATGTCTTATATATGTATATATATGTATATATATTTGAATTGTTTTATTGCTCATTGTAAATGAAGATTTTTTTTCCCCAAATTATGCAAAAGTATGAAAATATGATTTAATTGTATACGTGATTCATAAAATACCAGCAATGAAATTAGCCAAAACAAGAAATAATCTTAGAAGTAATCTTATTAATAGCATAAGTATAATTTACTAATATCATAATAAATCTTAAAAATATATCATTTCCATCAAAGAAACCTATCAAACACAACACACATTTGAGATGTGGAAGAAATTAAACAAATGTTCTTGGAAAAATGAAAAATAAATAAAAATTGAATTTGTAACGAAATTAAATAAACTAGTGAGAATATGTATTTTAAAAGTGTATTGTATTCAGTTGAATTATCATCTGATCATTTGTGTTGTTGTGACAGTATACTAAGTGTGAAGGCCAAATCAATGCCCGATATTTAAAAGAGCAAACTCACGTATTACCTTAAACATGTCTAAATCTGTATAAAATTAAGATTCTGATAATGTGCAGATCTAATTAACTTCAACCTTGACCTTGTTACATCGAGAAATCATTATACCTACTAATGCATCCAAATTAATTTCCTAATTTAAATTGTGGACTATTTGTCTTTCTAATTTCAAAGGGACTGGCGCTAATATACTTGAAATGAGACACAACATGAGATGCTCTTCTTTTTTTAAGCACTAATTGAAGAGAACAAGGTTCCACAGACAGATTTAATCAGTTTAATGGAGAGGTCTACCTGAGCTACCGTTCAGATTATTTGTAATCAAGAGGCTTTGATGGTTGAGAGCTGTGGTTATTATATTTTCATTCCAAAATAATGGGTGAGTGCCTAATGACATCCATAAACTCAAATAAATGCTGATTGTATTAGAGTGGTTTAGGACGCTGATGCAAAGGATGCAGGTTCAGCCCAACGTAAGCGATACCCGGATCAAATCCTGAAACATATTCAGATCCATAGTATAATTTTATTGTGCATGTTATAGGGATATAGTTCACACAAAAATGAAAATGCTGTCATCATATACTCACCTTCAAGGTTTTCCTAACCTGTATGAGTTTCTTCCTTCTGTTTTGGGTACCCAAATAGTTGCCGGTAGCCACTGACTTCCATAGTATGGAAAAAAAAAATATATATTATTTTCTAAAAATAATAATAAAATAATAATAAATAAAATAAAATTGCAATGAGAAGGTCATGGGGACCAGCAAAATTTTTGGTTACCAACATTCTTCAAATATCTTCTTTTGTGTCAACGAAGAAAACTAACAACTGTGAGTAAATTATGAACAGAACTGTAATTTTTGGGGTGAACTATCACTGACAGTCAGATTCTGAGGTTCGTCATATGCATTTCATTGAATTTTACTGATTGATCCTTGAATTGTGTGACCCAATAATTCAGTCATATTCCACAATATTCAGTCAATTTGGTTTTGGTATATCTGGGGGAAATAACAAAAATAAAAAATAAAAAAAAACTATATTATATATATATATATACAGTTATTTAACAGGACAGGTTCCACTCAAAACAGGCCTTGCCATGGTCGACCAAAGAAGTTGAGTGCACGTTCTCAGCGTCATATCCAGAGGTTGTGTGTGGGAAATAGACGTATGAGTGCTGCCAGCATTGCTGCAGAGGTTTAAGGGGTGGGGGGTGTAGGATATCAGACCGAATCAGACAAACTAAGATTTGGTCAAAACATGGTTGAAAAATGAGGAGCCCAAAATTCCACAAGAGGCCCAAAACACAGGATGTCATAAATCAGACCCTAACCTCTCTGAAGCAAGCCTAAACCTAAGACCCTGACACAGAACAGTTTTCAACATTAACACAAAAGAACACATTGATCATAACTCAGGAAGGAGATTGTTAATTTTGGGGCAAGTTATCAAGATTAAATGGTCAAAGAGATGATTGCATGACCATCACATGATAGTAACTACAGTCATGAGCCCCGTAAATTGATTTCCCCCACCTCACGACAGAGAAAAGACTAAAATTCCTTACAGACATTTTAATCTCTGGTCTTCATACCTTCACAGAATGGCACAGAAACTGCCTATATATATGCACCTAAATGACACTAAAATGACTTGTTGTAAGCAACTAATCATTGCTATGCATAACTACATATTATGTATCTAACCCACATGTTTAAACATCATGTTTTAATCATTTATTGTGTATTTATTGTTAATAACTATTGAAGAGCTTAAAGGGTCATATTCATGCTTGGTATGTGTAAGTTTGAATTTTCATGCTTGAAACGTTACTCCCAGTCAATTCTTGGTCAAATGTATCATATACTCGTGATAGAAATCATGTCCAAAATCATAATCTACCAGAGCGGGAAAAACGCAGGTAATGTGAATGATGAGATAACAGTTGATATATGAATTGGGAGGAGAAACATTGCAACACCCCAAGCTACAATTGGTCGAAACACCATTTGGGTGTGTTAAACAGCCTGGCTTTACAATATAAGGACACAACAAAACGCGCTTTTGGTTCTTTTGCCTTTTTGCTTTTTGCGGGTCATGACTTTTTGTGTTAGCTTTTAGCCATGCGGGCTTTAGCTTTTCACTCTAGTAATGCGTCTTAGTTTGAGCGTGATTGCCTTCACGCCAGCTCCTCCAAAACCATGAGGGGAAACGCCACCTGGTCTCGTCAAACTTTACATCTATTTCTATTTCTTTAGTTTGTTTTATTTTCCGTTGAGAGTTTCGTGTTCTGAGTTAATCCTAACGCCGCATCTTCCAGAAGAGTGCTGTCTAATCTTCAACTGCAGACCACAGCTCCGTGTCGTCAGCCAACGCCCAATCACTGGATTCCCAAGACTGAACCTCCAGCCAATCAGGAAAGTGGGAAACCCCTTTCGGCAGACAAGGAAGGGAAACCCGGACACAGAAACGCAAGTACTCCTGATAGCTGAACTGGTGCATTTAATCTCAGTTTTAACCTCATTGAGGAACTCAGTGCGAGCGTTAATTAAGTGATTGATGGTTGTTCAGATCTATACAATGGCACATATTGCTGTAATCTTGGGATTTCACATTTTCATTCTCTTTAATTATTTACTCTCTCTCTCTTTCTGAAAACTTGTGTGAATGCGTGTGTTAGATTAGTTTATATGTCTTAGATTATCCAATAAAGCCTTATTTATATGGAAAAGATAAGTATCTTGTGTTTTGTGCTCACAAGGTAATGTCTTAAACTGCCGATCTTGTTAACATGCTAATAAATAATGTTTTCATTATATTTTGGATATTAATATCCATTGCAAAGTTGATGTTATACGGCTCATTCAATGAATCACTGGCCGACTCAGTGATCAGCCGTAAAACAGTGATTCTGTTCTAATTCCCTTACATATTAATGGTGGAATTCCCTTTAAAATCTTAAATGATTCCTTGGAAGCTAAAATATTGACCTGGTTCCCTTACAGGGGTCAGCCTGTCAGTGCTCAAACCATATGCCGCACACTGCAACAAGTTGGTTTGCATGGCTGTCGTCCCAGAAGGAAGCTTCTAAAGATGATGCACAAGAAAGCCGCAAACAGTTTGCTGAAGACAAGCAAACTAAGGACATGGACTACTGGAACCATGTCATGTGGTCTGATGAGACCAAGATAAACATATTTGGTTCAGATGGTGTCAAGCGTGTGTGTGTGGCAGAAACCAGGTGAGGAGTACAAAGACAAGTGTGTCTTGCCTATAGTTAAGCATGGTGGTGGGAGTGTCATGGTGTGGGGTTGCATGAGTGCTGCCGGCACTGGGGAATTCAGTTCATTGAGGGAACCATGAATGCAAACATGTACTGTGACATACTGAAGCAAAGCATGATCCCCTCCCTTCAGAGACTGAGCCGCAGGACAGTATTCCAACATGATAACGACCCCAAACACACCTCCAAGACGACCACTGCCTTGCTAAAGAAGCTAGGGTAAAGGTGATGGATTGGCCAAGAATGTCTCCAGACCTAAACCCTATTGAACATCTGTGGGGCATCCTCAAACGGAAAGTGGAGGAGTGCAAGGTCTCTAACATCCACCAGCTCCGTGATGTCGTCATGGAGGAGTGGAAGAGGACTCCAGTGGCAACCTGTGAAGCTCTGGTGAACTCCATGCCCAAGAGGGTTAAGGCAGTGCTGGAAAATAATGGTGGCCACCAGGGGTGTGAAGTAACGAACTACAAATACTCACGTTACAGTAATTAAGTAGTTTTTATCAGTAATTGTACTTTTTTTGAGTAGTTTAAAAATTGTGTACTTTTACTTGAGTACATTTTAAGTGATGTATCGGTACTTTTACTACACTATTTTCCTCCGTTTGTGGTCGTAACATGCTTATTTTAACTTCATTTTTATCCATCAACGTGATTGAATAGAGAAGTAATAGGTCTCGTGACTTTCGTCAAAAAAATAGTGCATAGAAAACTTTAACCGCCAACTGTTTATCATGGCTGCTGGAAGCACATTCTTCAAGCAATTCAATTCAGTTCAGTCGCATCTTCCTCTAACTTAATATGTTAAGGTAAATTTCGGATTTCTGCTTACTAAATGATTTGTATATAGGCCAGTGTTCGAACTATACCGTGGACTTTGGGGGAGCCCACTGTTTTTTTTTCACGGGGGGGGGGGGGGAGTCTAGGCACTTGCACATGCCTCAAAAAGGGCTTACAAGTCTTACAAAGATACATAACTACAAGTGTATGCACTACTTGCTTTATGCAAGCACTATATATAGGATAAATCACTATACAGGTTTTACCCTATTATACTTTATCGACACGATTGATAGGTGAAGCAACAAATAGCCACCCACAAATAGTCTATAAACAAAGCATCAGACTGTCTTTGAGTTCACATGAACAACGTTTAAAGTTACTCGTCAGGCTACAGAAGAATACCATAATTCCTCCGTTCAGTTAGACCTAAGACATCGAGCGTCACGCAGACCTATAACAACCCAGCCACAACACATAATTGCGAATAACATGCCTTACCTTAACACAGAATCGACCACAGACAGAGTCCAGCGTTTATATTTTTTCTACGAATCTTTGAGTTAACATGTACTAAACATGAGTGGAAATTGCACCACAGCGCCCCCACACCTTGATTCTCATGACAAGAATAGCATGTATAGTTATCTTTATTGAAGTGAATTAGGTTTAAATAGCCGTCATGCATGAATGAATGATATTATTGCAATTTTAAACATAATAACCCACGATGATCACATTACACAAAACTGAAATTGCGCGTCAAAATAACACATTGTGAATATTTTTTTTGAGACACCCCAAAATTTCACAAATCACAAATTTTTAAATCCATTTAACCTTTATCATATTAAATCCGTCTTCAATTAGCAAGTGCACTCGCGCAATAAACAATTTTCAAGTTCAACACTTTTTGTTCCATTCCGTTGTAGATGCTGCTGATTCACCGAGACCGCCGCGGCTCAGCAAAGGAGACATGCGAGTGTGTGTGTGGGTGGTGGGTGTGTGTGTTCCTTGAAAAAGTTTCCCCAGGAATACTTCGCTATTTAATGCATTTTTCCTTACAATTTGTATTATCAGCATAACAATTCGAGTAAACGTGTAAAAGGAATGGCATGATGCCATCCTTCTAGAACAATGTGCATTTATGTTAAAATTGTAACATAAATTGTCAAGTGTAGTTATTCTTATTTCTTTATTGCAAAACGCTAAAACTGGCACCGTTTTGGAGAGAAATGGGCTCTAATTGTAACCCATATCATGGCGTGTGATGCTGAACTATAAGTTTCTAATGGTGTTTGTATTTGCACTGTTCTAAACATTAATATTTTATGTGCAAAAACAGCATATGCTGTCTCAGTGGCCTTACACATTTTAAATCTATTTTTTCAAACTTTGATTTAAATGGGGATGATTGTACTGAGAATACTACTGTTTCCGTGCTGTTTTGATGTCTTTAAAGAGTGGGCAGTCAAATAAAACTGCGGATGAAAGACATTCTTCATCTTAGACAAACAAGATAATGTGAATTACAGAATGTACAACGTTTTTAAAATGTATAAATTGCGGTGTACAGTGTTTATTATGAGGGGGTAGAAAAGTAATTTTATCTACTGCATACAAAAAAAGGTAATGATACTTTTACTTGCGTATATTTTTACAGTACTCTTTCCCACCAGTGGACACACAAAAATTGACACTTTGGGCACAATTTGGGCATTTTTACTTAGGGGTGTACTCACTTTTGTTGTCAGCGGTTTAGACATTAATGGCTGTGGGTTGAGTTATTTTGAGGGGACAGCAAATGTACACTGTTATACCAGCTGTACACTCACTACTTTACATTGAAGCAAATTGTCACTTCATTTCTTCAGTGTTGTCACATGAAAAATATATAAAATATTTACAAAAATGTGAGTGGTATACTCACTTCTGTGAGATACTGATGCATTATATATATATTAGATAAGGTGGGGCAAAAAAGTATTTAGTCAGCACCAATGTGCAAGTTCTCCACTTAAAAGATGAGAGAGGCCTGTAATTTTCATCTTAGGTATACCTCAACTATGAGAGACAAATGAGAAAAAAAAATCCAGAAAATCAAATTGTAGGATTTTTAATTAAAGAATTAATTGGTAAATTCCTCAGTAAAAATAAGTATTTGGTCACCTACAAACAAGCCAGATTTCTGGCTCTCACAGACCTGTAAAAACTTCTTTAAGAGGCTCCTCTGTCCCCCACTCGTTACCTGTATTAATGGCATATGTTTGAACTCATTATCAGTATAAAAAACACCTGTCCACAACCTCAAACAGTCAAACTCCAAACTCCACCATGGCCAAGACAAAAGAGCTGTAAAAGGACACCAGAAACAAAACTGTAGACCTGCACCAGACTGGGAAGACTGAATCTGCAACAGGTAAGCAGCTTGGTGTGAAGAAATCAACAGTGGGAGCAATTATTAGAAAATGGAAGGACATACAAGTCCACTGATAATCTCCATCTCTCTGGGGCTCCATGCAAGATCTCACCACGTGGGGTCAAAATGATCACAAGAACTATGAGCAAAAATCCCAGAACCACACGGGGGGACCTAGGGAATGACCTGCAGAGAGCTGGGACTAAAGTAACAAAGGCTACCATCAGTAAGATACTGCGCCGCCAGGGACTCAAATCCTCCAGTGCCAGACGTGTCCCCCTGCTTAAGCCACTACATGTCCAGGCCCGTCTTAAGTTTGCTAGAGAGCATTTGGAGGTCATTTTTTTTGAAGAGGATTGGGAGATTATTTTTGTCATATGAGTCAGATGAACCAAAATTTATTGTTTTTTTGTTTAGAACTATTTGGTAAAAACTCAACTTTGTCGTGTTTGGAGGAGAAATAATGCTGAGTTCCATCCAAAGAACACCATACATACTGTGAAGCATGGGGGTGGAAACATCATGCTTTGGGGCTGTTTTCTGCAAAGGGACCAGGACCACTGATCCGTGTAAACGAAAGAATGAAATCGTGAGATTTTGAGTGAAAACCTCATTCCATCAGCAAGGGCATTGAAGATGAAACGTGGCTGGGTTCTTCAGCATGACAATGATCCCAAACACACGCCCGGGCAAGAAGGAGTGGCTTAGTAAGAAGCATTTCAAGGTCCTGGAGTGGCCTAGACAGTCTCCAGATCTCAACCCCATAGACAATCTTTAGAGGGAGTTGAAAATCCGTGTTACCCAGCGACAGCCCCAAAACATTACTAATCTAGAGGAGATCTGCATGGAGGAATGGGCCAAAATCCCAGCAACAGTGTGTGCAAAACCTTGTGAAGACTTACAGAAAAACGTTTGACCTCTGTCATTGCCAACAAAGGGAATATAACAAAGTATTGAGATGAAATTTGTTATTGACCAAATACTTATTTTCCACCATAATTTGCAAATAATTCTTTAAAAATCCTACAATGTGATTTTCTGGATTTTTTTTCCCATTTTGTCTCTCATAGTTGAGGTATACCTATGATGAAAATTACAGGCCTCTCTTCTCTTTTTAAGTGGGAGAACTTGCACAAATTGGTGGCTGACTAAATACTTTTTTCCCCACTGTATATATATATATACACACACACAAACAAACACACACACAACACACACACAAACACACATTTATATAAATGAGTGTTATACTAAGTAAAATAAATACATTCCCAGTATTTCCCTAGAAAACGTTCCTATTTAATTAAATGTGTTACTTGTCTTTTCTTCACAACTAATTGTCAAATTTACTATTTATAAAATTGTCCAAAACAGGTATACAGCATATCCGTTTTCCCCCCCCCCCCCCCCGCCCGGTATTTTATAATATTTATGTCAAAATTATGTACATCTGTAGTTACGTATTACATCGATTATTATATTAACGAATTGACTCACAACACCCCCGTGCACGCCTCTGGACAAACGTGACTCTGACACACCATTCGAACATTGATAACCAGGTTTTAGGTAACTGCAGGAGCCCTGGATAATTTTAAGTGTAAGTCTAAAAAGTCACTTTTGATAAAACATCTGCAAGATTACATACAAACTCAAAGAGAAATTATTCACATCAGTCATTTTTAGATCAGTACTTAAAGAAAAACAATTTGACTCAAATACAATACACTAGAACTGTGAGCCAATTTTGTGATCATTGTCTAATACTCTTTCATCCTCCTGCATAAACCATAATAAATCCTGGAATAACACCAGCAATATCACTTAGATTTCCAGTGGTGCGTTCAAGTCGCTCACTCAAAGCATAATGCATGTGCTAACAATTTAATTTTAATATCAAATTCAGACAGAGCACTTGGCTGTGCTCGGTAAGTTGGTCTCGGTTAGCCACAGTGAAAGTGGATTAGTGCTCTTTCCAGAGAAACCTGGGCTAACATCTGCCACTCTGCCCCCCCGCCAGCTTCTTCCTTATCGTACCGCTCAACACTGCACCATGTGCTTACCAACAGGGGGGAAGAAATCTACAGGCCTCTTTCATACTGCATAGCAATGAGTCCTTTTAGACTATATTTAAATAGCTCGCCGAAATAAAGTAAATCTCCCAACGACGGCAGCTGCTCGCTAAAACAAAGCTTTAAGACGGAGTATATGTGCTGCTTCTTCATTTAATGCAGAAGATATAACTCATTTATTTTAGTAGATGCTCCTTCGGACCGGAGTTTGATATAAATTCATGACGCTCATCATTGTGATCAGCCAGTATAAACCAATGAGGCGTTTATTCTGTGCTGCAATAAAGAGCACCTTAATGTACGTGGTTAAACAGTAACATGATGTCATGTATCTGCAAGATTATCAGTATATGATCACGTCCTGCAGTAAAAGGCAGTAAACTCTTCAAGAGGGTACTGACTTTCAAACTCTCTGTATTCTACACTAGAATACCATTATATTTCCATTGAAGTCCACTTACAACGTTAGTTATGTTTTTTTGCACCAACAATTATCATTTAGATCTTTGTTAGATGCACCTTTAATACTTCTACATATGTTTATTTAACACATTTGTTTCCACAGGTTTCACACATTCACTTCTTGTTTTCATTAATACACTCTAAACATTGAGTCAAATATGAACTAACCCAAACTTTGGGCTAAAAATGTTATTTAAAAATGTAACCCAACGATTGGGTTAGTCCATATTTGACAATATTATATTTTCAGTATAATTTCATAAATAGTAAGCTCAAATGAACAGCTTTTATTTAAAATAGAAATATTCTGTAACACACGTCTTAACTGTCGCTTTTTGATCAGTTTAATGCATCCTTTGTTGAATAAAAGTATTAATTTATGTCATTTCAAACATTCTTACTGACCCCAATTTTTGAACAGTAGTGTAAACAAATATATTTACATTAAAATGTATGCATAAAAATAATTCTGAATCACAAGGCAACCACAGCCCCCTGATTGAGAAACATTGCATCTGCACACACACACACACACTCTCGCTGTTTGCAGGTAATAACAAGGTAATTTAGATTATTTAAGGCATCAATTAGCAATGTAGCTGACATCTAGTTTCACTTATATCTTCACAACTCATTCTCTCTCCAACACGCACATGCATACACACACTTTGCGTCTTCTCAGCTTATCTCATTGCTCTCTGGAGACCAAGGCCTTTATGTCCCAGAGCTCTCAAACTCTAAAGAACCTGAGAGATTACACGGCTGCCATATTAACCACGCCCATCGTTACTCACCAGAATCATACGCAACACGACACGTGCCGCCCGGGAATAAAGTCGAAGACACAAAAAAAGGTATTTAGTCAGCCACCAATTGTGCAAGTTCTCCCAATTAAAAAGATGAGAGAGGCCTGTAATTTTCAACATAGGTATACCTCAACTATGAGAGACAAAACGAGGGAATAGCGGAAAAAAAAAATCCAGAAAAAGTGACATGAATTCTTTAGGATTTTTAAAGAATTTATTTGCAAATTATCGTGGAAAATAAGTATTTGGTCAATAAAAAAATTTCATCTCAATACTTTGTTATATACCCTTTGTTGGCAATGAAAGAGGTCAAACGTTTTCTGTAAGTCTAAACAAGGTTTTCACACGCTGTTGCTGGTATTTTGGCCCATTCCTCCATGAAGATCTCCTCTAGAGCAGTAATGTTTTGGCGCTGTCGCTGGGCAACACGGATTTTCAAATACCTCCAAAGATTTTCTATGGGGTTGAAATCTGGAGACTGGCTAGGCCACTCCAGGAACTTGAAATGCTTCTTACGGGAAGCACACCCTGCGGGAGGACGAAGCCACTCCTTCGTTGCCCGGGTGCGGTGTGTTTGGGATCATTGTCATGATGAAAGACCCAGCCACGTTTCATCTTCAATGCCCTTGCTGATGGAAGGAGGTTTTCACTCAAAATCTCACGATACATAGCCCCATTCATTCTTTCGTTTACACGGATCAGTCGTCCTGGTCCCTTTGCAGAAAAACAGCCCCAAAGCATGATGTTTCCACCCCCATGCTTCACAGTAGGTATGGTGTTCTTTGGATGCAACTCAGCATTCTTTCTCCAAAAAGTTGAGTTTTTACCAAAAAGTTCTATTTGGTTTCATCTGACCATATGACATACTCCCAATCCTCTTCTGGATCATCCAAAATGCTCTCTAGCAAACTTCAGACGGTCCTGGACATGTACTGGCTTAGGCAGGGGGACACGTCTGGCACTGCAGGTTTTGAGTCCCTGGCGGCGCAGTGTGTTACTGATGGTAGCCTTTGTTACTTTGGTCCCAGCTCTCTGCAGGTCATTCACTAGGATCCCCCCGTGTGGTTCTGGGATTTTTGAATCCCACGGGGTGAGATCTTGCGTGGAGACCCAGATCGAGGGAGATTATCAGTGGACTTGTATGTCATCCATTTTCTAATAATTGCTCCCACAATTGATTTCTTCACACCAAGCTGCTTACCTATTGCAGATTCAGTCTTCCCAGCCTGGTGCCGGTCTACAATTTTGTTTCTGGTGTCCATTGACACCTCTTTGGTCTTGGCCATGGTGGAGTTTGGAGTGTGACTGTTTGAGGTTGTGGACAGGTGTCTTTTATACTGATAACGAGTTCAAACAGATGACATTAATACAGGTAACGAGTGGAGGACAGAGGAGCCTCTTAAAGAAGAAGTTACAGGTCTGTGAGAGACAGAAAACTAGCTTGTTTGTAGGTGACCAAATACTTAATTCACCGAGGAATTTACCAATTAATTCTTTAAAAATACTACAATGTGATTTTCTGGATTTTTTTTCATTTTGTCTCTCATAGTTTAGGTATACCTATGATGAAAATTACAGGCCTCTATCATCTTTTTAAGTGGGAGAACTTGCACAATTGGTGGCTGACTAAATACTTTTTTGCCCCACTGTACATTCAAAATCATGTACACCATCTGTACGAGCTTCCATACGACATTACATATGCGCCCGGGTCATGCACCATGTGTTCTCTATACAGTATTTATGAAATGCACCAGTTGGTTAGTGACTAAAACCTCATGTGGATGTGCAAGTCGTGTATGTGTCAAATGGTAAGGCCATTGCATGAACAATTAATGTTTCCTGAATAGTTTTATATACAGTACACAGTATAACTCAAAGATGTACCATATATATATATATATCTCTATATATATATATATATATACATCTAATCTATATATATAGGAGTAAGAGTATATGTGTATGTATGATGTAGTAGTATGTATGTGTCTTTTGCTCTTCATAAGTCTAATTTTATCAAGTGTATGTAACTCGGTTGTGAAACCTGGTGTGTGATGCTAAATGATGGTGGTTGTGATGATGATGATGATGATGATGTTTTTGTTGATGATGATGATGATGATGATAATTTTAAAAAGTGTCACATATAATTATAAAACATTTGTCCTTTGTATTACCTTAACTGTGATTCTGTTATTCAATTTTTATGACATTCAACTACATCTTCACAGAATACTTCTTTGGTATTTTTACATGTAAAAATATTAAAAGTTTATTATTTTCCACAAAAGTTTGATTGAAAGTGAAATTGACGTGACGTGTGGCCAAGTATGGTAACCCAAACTTGGAATTAGTGCTCTGCATTTAAACCATCCAAAGTGCACACACACAGCAGTGAGTAGTGAACACACACACCCGGAGCAGTGGGCAGCCATATATACTGCAGCGCCCGGGGAGCAGTTGGGGGTTCGGTGCCTTGCTCAATGTTCTCACCTCAGTCGTGGTATTTCCAAACATGTCTACGCACATTTGGCTGTAGTAGACAGGGATACTAAAGAAAAATGTCCCTGAAACATAAAAGTGCATGTCCTTCCAGGAACAGAATGAAGCACTTGGCCCTCATGCACAAGGGCTCCTGTAGGATGTTGGCCCCTTCCCTCCATTTGACTGGCCCCTCAGGCTCAGTGCCTGCCACTGCTGCCCACTCTACAGGACAGGTTTTGCCATCATATTCTGCCCATCTGCCACCGGTCACAAGCAACACAAAAGCAGCGTTTGAAGGCATTATGTTGACAATCCGTCTCAACAATAACGCATTGTTTATTGAATTAGTGGAAGAATGGCCTGCCAGTGGCATTCAGATCCATTTAGTAATATAAACTGCAGACTTGGGATTCACTATTAACGGCCCTTTACTGGAGGTGAATGGATGACATGGGGCTGGTAAACCAATAGCACAGAGAAAACTTGAATTTCTGTTGAATATCATGGGAAATATAAAAACATTCCTTAGTCTGTGGCCTGCTCCTAACACATTAGCATGAACAATATGTTCCCACTGATTATTTACTTACTTAAGAGCTCCATATGTTGCAGCAAAGACTTGCATGAATTCATAGACCAGTTCCATGCTGAAAACCGTTTGATGGTTTGCTGGCCTTAGCTGGTTTAAATTGGTTTATCTGATCTCTTAACCTGATTAGGTTGTCAGCTGGTTTCCCAGTAGTATGTGCTAACATTGTGCATGCAACATCAAGGTCATAGGTTCGATTCCAAGGAAGTTGCATGAACTGAAAAAAAGACCTTGTAATATAGAGATTCAGTGTAAGTCATTATTTTAATTAGAAATGACTGTAAATGTAAACGCCAAATGATGAAAACTCCTTCACACAATCACGCAATCAAGCTTGGTGGCCAGCCAATACAAGACATTTTTTTTATATATGTCTAGCTATATAGTAATATATATATATATATATATATAAAGTCTGCCCGATATATATATATGGGACCCAAAAGACCCAGGAGAGAGATGGTGCCATCATGAACCGAAGAACAATTCCTACGAGTTAAGGGAGTCAACAGAGCGTATTTTTACAGTTTTAAGTCACTGATGCACTGCGCATTCAGATTAATGTTTTGTTGGTATGTGCGTGTGTCAATCCAGTGAGCCATACCAAGCTCCGAAGCATGGCGAGGGAATCACCCATCTTCTCAAACTCATCAAAGATAGATGGTAAAAGTGCCTCATTTTTCATGCTAGAAAACATAACAATCTGTCCTCTCCGCATTTAGCATCAACATCCTTGGCCCCCGGAGTGCTCGGTCCACCATCCTGCCATCACAAAAAAAACATTGGCTGTAGCATAGACACACACACACTCAAGTGCACAGGTACAAACCCACCAGTTCACATCCAGACAGCCTATGTATTTTACCTGCACGATTCCTGCTCCGGGATCAATAAACATATTGCCTTGTTACTCTTTGCTGCTCCCACTAAATGTTTTGAATCAAGTGTTTAAAAGGGTTGAAAACAGCTCGCCACCACTTTATTCCCTGCAGAGATGGAAGATTTAAATATAAATGAATGCACAGTCTTTCAAAGCCGCAGCAGACGCCTAACACCTTGCTTTGGTGGGTATCAGAGAAAAGTGCACTCTGAACCGCGACTTTCACTTCGCGGAGAGGCTGTTACTCTGTTCGAGAGATGACACCGCACCAGCACGATTCCCCATAAGAGCTTAAATCATCTCGCACTCTCCCGCACACACGCGCAATTACACTTCAGCCGCTGTTTGTTGTCTTTGTGAGCTCGTATGAAATGTTGACAAAGCAGAAGTGCATGTTTGCATTTCGTTTTACGAACGGTATCAAGGCAGAGACACTTCACATCTGGACTGCACATGTGGGCCGAACAAACACATGTTTGTATAGTTGGTGAATAGAGTATGACTCAGAGTCTGTTTGATTTGTTGGTGTAGGTGGATGCTGGCGGCATTCCTGTTTTTTTCCCATGCACCTTCCTCGGTTTAATAGCAACAAAATGTGTCTCCATTAGTCTATAAAATGAATAAATCAGTCAATTAATAGCGAAACCGCTTGCTTTTAGCAG
The DNA here is from genome assembly GCA_018155175.1 of Sinocyclocheilus anophthalmus. Classification (NCBI taxonomy): domain Eukaryota; kingdom Metazoa; phylum Chordata; class Actinopteri; order Cypriniformes; family Cyprinidae; genus Sinocyclocheilus; species Sinocyclocheilus anophthalmus. The sequence goes on from JADLZN010004850.1 coordinate 22,107, forward strand.
TGGCGGCTCCTCCTGCTCTTTGTTTCGCTCTTACCTCTCATTGAGGGTGAATTGTAACTTTCAAAACTTTTTCCCTCTGCTTTACTTCACCGCCTCCTCTCCCTTCAGCTATCTGTCTGCATCATGAACACGCTCATGAAATCTTTACCTGCTAGAAGCCGAAAATGTGGGAGGGATGATAATAGCATCATACAGATCAGATCAAGTTCATAAACTCAAGTTAAATGAAACACGCTCCCACATCTGGAAAACATCCACTAACATACAGCACTGTTCTGGTTTACTACGTACATTTCTAAAAGCATGTTTTTTTTTTGTTTGTTTTTTTCCAAGATGTATACCTGTCTCATCACTAATTAGCAATATTCACCACACTGTACTAGAAGACAGGTCAAACCATTGATAATCTTTTGTATTATAGTGTGATTTGAACGATACTTTGTTTCCATTTATAGCTTTATTACATAAATCATAACTGATCATTTTCATTACTTGATTTATATTTTGTTTTTCAAATCATAAATTTGTTATAGATTAAACTATTAATAATTACTTATTTTTAAATAGTGTTACTTTAGCATCATTAAAATAATATTAATAAAAATGAATTATGAATTAGATTTATTTATTTTTATTTTTCCTGTCTTCATTTTACAATCCCAATTCCAGAAAAGTTGAGACAATTTGTAAAATGCAATAAAATGGAGAATATGTGATTTGTTAGTTCTCTTTCACTTTTATTTAATTGACAAACGTACAAAGAAAAGATTTACAATGTTTTCACTGATCAACTTAAATGTATTTTGTAAATATACACAAATTGTTGATGGCTTCAACACACTCTAAAAAAGTTGTGACAGAGGCAAAATAAAAGTGAAAAGGTTATAGAATATGTATGTACAATATAGTTTTGAAATGGTTCACAGCAAGCAGGTGAGGTGAGGGTGTCATGTTTGGGTATAAAAGCAGCATCTCAGTCTTTGCAAGCAAAGCTGGATCATGACTCATTACTTTGTGCCAAATTTCAAGAGAGACGACTTCAAACAAATAAAAATCACATTTCTCAATGCAAAATCACAAAAAAATTAGGTTTTTCACCAACAACCATACATAATATTGTGAAAAGATTCAGGGAATCCAGAGAAATCTATGCAAGGCAGGAAACCTCAGGTGAATGTGCATGACCTTTGACCCCTCAGATGGCATTGCATAAGAAACTGTCATGCTGCGGTTTTAAATATAGCCATATGGGCTCAGGATTACTTCGGAAAACCGCTGTCAATTAACACAGCCTGCCACATATGTGCAAAGGAACCACTGACATGGAGGCATATATTGGGATTGTACAGAGACATATGCATGGCCATCAAGATGACAGGTCTCATTCTGCATGTGCTACAACACCGTGGTTTCGTAGACACTGAGTGAATGTGCTGTCCCAACTATTTTAGAGTGTGTTGCAGCCATCAAAATCAAAAATGTTTATATTTACAAAATAAAATTAAGTTGGTCAGTAGAAACATTGGAATTTTTCTTTAGTCAATTAAATAAAGGTTAAACCGAATGAACAAATAACATTCTTGATTTTATGGTGTTTTACCAAACGTCCCAATTTTTCTGGAATTGGGGTTGTAATTTTAAAATGTTAGTAATTTTTGTTGTTTTTGTCAATTTTAGATTATATATATAAATTGTGCGGGAGTGCACATGTGCCGGACAAAAAAACAAGTCCCACTCAGAGCTGTCATGACCTTAACCTTAACTACATAAAATCTTGTAAATGTGTAGTAGCTTTACTAAAGCTGCATAATTTTCTCAAAGCATCATTAACAAATCAAACTGAAATAATTAAATCATCAAGGCAAATGCAGCTGATTGAATGATTTGCCTTGTGTAATCAGACCCTGTTGACAAGACGTGAACAGAAGCTCTGGCTGCAATTCCTGATAGTTTGTGCGGCAGCGGCACTTCCACGCTGTAGGTGGGATCTCAATGAAATTGTTTTAATGACTAAATTAATTATGAATGTAGTAATTAGATTAATTAGTTAACTGCATAAAGGGCCCTTCCCCTTGCCGTGGTACCATGTACAATTAAAGTTTAGTGCTGCCAGGGATCCCTGGAGGAAAAAAAAAAAAAACACGTAAATGGATGAGAAAAATAAATGTGTCGGTAAATACATACGTATATATACCATAAACAAATACAACTACTGCAAGGCAGGCGGTCCATTAGACAACAAAGATGTTCTTGTGTCTGGCTGTTCTGGTGCACAGTGCTCTGTAGCGCCAGCCAGAGGGCAACAGTTCAAAGAGGGAGTGTGCTGGGTGTGAGGGGTCCAGAGTGATTTTACCAGCCCTCTTCCTCACTCTGGAGGTGTAAAGTTCTTTGAGGTTGGGCAGGGTGGCACCAGTAATCCTCTCAGCAGTCCTGACTGTTTTAGTCTCCACTGCTTACTGTGACCTCAGACAGGCCGACTGTTACTTAACATGAGCAATACTTCACTATACTACAATACTCTGCCACACCCACCGTTCTCTTTTTGCCACATAAAACGGAAATTCATCTGTCAAACAGTCATAATCTCTCTGCTTCCTGCGATTACTCATTCATCTCACTCCTGGCCTGCTGTCAGCACTAGCAGTCATGCACGGCATACATGGCATCCTGCCAACGTAGGGTAATTAATTTCAGTATTTCCACAAAGGCAAATTGATTGACAGAGTTGTGTTTGCCTTGAATCCTCATTACTCCACAAATGCACCTTCTCTTCCTGGCACCTCCCCTCTTCCTGTCCTGCTTGATTTTCTTGTGCTCTTCATCTTTTCCGCACTCCTCTTTGAGAACAGTGTGGCTTGTCGCTGTGTAAATGTTCTGCCACAGAGGCAGCGTGAACATGCTCAGCATCCATGACTCAGTTCTTATTGAATTATTTAGATATTGTTATTGATTCAGTTTAGAAACACAATGGAAAAAAATGGAGACCCAAGAATTAATGTGCCGTATCACAGCGGCTCTTAACCCAGCACTGTGCTAGTAGTATCTATTATACAAAAATATCAATATTAAATTCAAACGTGAAAAGTAATAAGTGCTGCTAGTTTATTATTATTAATAATAATAACAATAATAATAATAATATGAATGTCATGATATGCTATTTCACTGATCAAATGAGTCAGCATCACATATATAAAAAAACTCAAATAAAATAAACAAACAGATAACTACCAATACTTTCGGTCATTATTGTATTAAGTAAAACGTTAATGCATAAATTATTATTATTAGTACCAATACTACTAGTAGTAGTAGTAGTAGTAGTATTAAACAACATAAAAATGCATTAAAAAGGTTGATTTTCCAGTTGATTTAATAGTTCTGGACAAAATAATTTAATTTAATTTAATAAAATAAAATATTTGACCTTTTACATTCTCTCTAAACTATGCACAATTATATGTATGGTTGCATTAGATTAAAAATAAAACAGCTTTCAAAAGAAAATTTAAAAAAATAAAGGAATCAGCAATGTTTGTAATATTTGAGAAATACAGGGAAGAAAAATATTCTGTGACATGACTTTGTTCTATTTTTATCTATTGCCATAATCTATAACTATCCTTTGTATTTCATCACCTCATTTCAGCTCAGGGTTTCCACCGAAGCTCACATTTATATGGCCTTCTGCTGTGACGTCTGAGGATGGTGGATCACAAACAGACTCCAGCATTCGACTCCATCCAGTAGTCTTCAAAAACACGGTTTCAAGACACAGCACATCTTTCCGTTCGACTCCACCATTAACTTCACTGTGAACTGCACAAGCTGTGCTCCTGAATAATATGAGTGGATTTTGGCTCTCATGGGGTCTTGTAACAGACAAACCGTACATGTTTTATTTAAAAGCACTTTATTAAACCGACTCTGCAGAACAGGAGCAAAACTCAAAGCAAAGAATGAAGTGGTACAACTCGCAATCCATTTATTCTAGCATACTGACCCGTTAGATGAAAAGTTCGCTTTGGATGTTTTTTTAACCCACTCCAATACAATAAACAGCATAATGCATGCCTCAAATCAAAGACAAATATTCGTGGTTTAACATTTAAAGATACTGTAAGGTTTACTTAATAGGTTTTTCAAGTTTGTCTGCTATACGCGCTTCACTAAAAATACTGATCACTTACCCAGGATCCCCCTCAAAGAGAATACCGCTTCAGGCAATTTAATCTTTAATGATCTTAACTGAACTATAAACCCAAGGCATTGAATCATGCATCAATAAATAAACAGCTATGGGTTATTGTATGTGCGCCTGGCATATTTAAACAGTCACCACAATCTCAACCACCAATTATAACCTAGAGTTATTGGATTAAAAATGAAAGCGTACATTTGCAGCTCAGCAACCTAAGAATGAATGCAGGTAATTATTCCAGAGGATGTTTCTGCAAAGCATTTAAAACACTTTTTGCAAATCATGCTCGTAAGATTAAAATGAGCCTTTCTAGCTTTTAAATTACACATATAAAGTCGTGTCAAAAAATCTTCGGTGCACACTTGCTTCTTGATAAACACGTTATTTTTTAAATGTCAGAATAAAGTAGTGGCGCACGCAACACTGACCTACAATTAGCAGCCGCTAGCTTAATACCTTTTGATTGAAAGCATAAAAATAATTAGTCAATCTGCATAATTGCTAATTAGATACTAATGCATATGTACTCGCAATTAACAACAGCTGCACGGGAAGGTAGAATAACTTTGCTTCTGAATGCCAAAGGAAGTATAAAGCACATACTCGGTTCACAAACACAACTGCTGCAGCTTGTTCATTAACTCCTAGTTGCTTTCTTACAAATGCTTAAAAGTTTTTTTTTTAAACCTTCAAATTGTAGAGCTTAACAGTGTCCCGTAATTATCATCTCAGAGGGTTGCTTTTGTTCAAATGTTTTTGTTTTTTTTGTGGCGAAGGAAATCAGCTTTCTGAAGCCTTCACAAGCGGAGCGGGATGTCGGGATCTCCTGCCGAGTCCAAATGGAGCCCACTCCGATTCATGTTTCCATGTGTTCTAAAGTTGTTGCCAGGAATTGACGTTGACAGTCCTGTCAACAGCATTCAACAACCAAAGCTTGTTGGTTTTTTTTTTTTTTTTTGCATAAGGCAACAAACAACTTTAATGCTGGACAGGGTAAACCGAGAAAGAAATAAAGATAAATACTCGCAACTTCGGAGATGAATTCAATCTGCACAACCACCTCAAACCCCTGTTCCCCTGTGGTTGGTACAGATCATCAGAAGATGACACATTAATCCTCACAGCCAGTTTTACGAAGACCTTTCCGGACTCGCCGAATGCACTAGAGAGATTTGTACGTGGCACACAATGGCTCCGCATACTAGGAACCAGCGTTGCGTGGCATCTGAGCGCAGGCTACCAAAAAAATCCCATCACGAGGCGTTGTTTTCCAAATTCAACAACACCGTCACCGCTTTTGTTAACTGCGATTCAGAAAGAGTATTGTGTGACATTCTGGATTCAGGTAAATGCAAAGCTCAAGTTTTCACATAATGGTTTAAATATGCCGCCACTTCAGATTGGAATTTTTTTATTACGTTATGTTAGTTTTTGTATTGCATGCAACTACGTTGTTTATTTGTATATGCAAACCTGGCTGTCTATCTTGGCCAGGAGACTCCTGTACAATAGATTTTAATCTCAGTGAGACTTTTTCCTGGTTAAATAAAGGTAGTACTCATCTACACTCTAAAAAATGCTTGGTTGTTTCAACCCAATGTTGGGTCAAATTTGGACTAATCCAACTGTTGGGTTAAATTTTTGTTACATTTTTAAATTAGCTTTTTAATCCAACAGTTGGGTTAGTCCATATTTGCCCCAACATTGGGTTGAAACAACCCAGAATTTTTTTTTTAGGATGTAACCCTTTAATATTCCTTATATATAATATTAATATTATAGATATATATATAATTATATGTGTACAGAATACTTGGCTCTCGCAGCCTTCCACGTCATGTTTTTCTATAATGACTGCTAAACTGTATCCTCCTTCTGATTAATAAATACTACCATTCAAAAGTTGGAGGTCGCTAAGTTTTTTCAATGTTTAGGAAAGCCGTCTCGTATGCTCAAGGCTGCACTATACTTGTCACCATACAATCAAAACAGAATAGCGTGAATAGTTACAATTACTAGAACTGCTGTTTTTCTATTTGATAATGAAGCGGAATTATCAGAAGGCTTCATGTCCCCATTATCCTATCAGAAATCAATTCTAACATGTTGATTTTGATACGCCAGGTTGTTTCTACAGTAGCTCAGTGTTAAAGTATGTTTAATTATTTGTGAAACGTCCATATGAATTGTTTGATGACTACAAAGTACTGATTGTTTTGCAGTCACTTGATCACTGAATGCACCTTCTTAATAAAAGTATTTTTTTTTAGTTTTTTTTTATATTAGAGCACTTAAATATTATATTTATATCTACGCCTGTCAAACGAGAATCGTGATTAATCTATGCCCATATCAAGCTTTTGTTTGCAAGAATATGCGTTTTACTGTTTATATAATAAAACACATACATGTATTCAATTTATATAACAATAAAATATATATGACCATGTAAATTTTCTAAATGTAGGCTATATGTGCATTTATATATACACAATAAATGAACACAGTACACTTATCATGTAAACAAACTTTTATTTTGAATGCGATTAATCGCGATTAATCATTTGACCGCACTAATTTATACATTGTGTATACAGTATATACTTGCATCTCATCTGTAATACACAAGCAAACACAAACTTAAAAGAGCGTTCAGTTCACAAGTTGAGTGAAGTCAACTTTTCTGTTGCAGTCTGTGCAGCAGGAGTTTAGACTAACATTTTAATATGCTTAATTAATGAAACCGGTGTGTGTGTATGAACATCTCCTTAGACTTTATCAATGCACACCAATCCATACGGAATAAGCTCAATTTGATTTGTTCATCTCATCTCTTACTGACCTCTAATTGATGTTGCCATCTGAGTCTGGTGATGCTCCCAATATAGCCCCTGTGTGTGTCCAATATTTGATTATGCGCCGGTCTCCATGGTACCACGGCCATTTGTGTGCTAATTAATTACCAGGCTTAAGAGCTTGTAGATAATTGGTGTGTACATCACCATCAATTCCACTAAAAAGAGCAATTATCACCTACCTTATGCAAATGATTGTTTCTGAGCTCCCCCCTCTCTCATCAAATTAAAAGGAGACACTTGAGTCGTGCCGCTCTGCACTAGATCACGCTTTCAATATCATAATAATAGCAAGAAAAGATGTGGAGTCTCACCGATATGAAACGTTTATAATGAATCTTTCGAGACTAATGAATGAAAAATCTGAAAATATTCTGGTGGAAAAAAACTGTCCAAAAAGAAGTTAAAATGCTCAAATGAATCATAAGGCGCAAGCGTGCACATGCTAACTATCTCTGACCTTGGGCGACAGAGGTGCTTGAGCAGATCTATGGCTCTCTGTGATGGGAAAAGTAGGTCATGGAGTGCTATCGCTGGAAATATAAAAACTGAACATCTTTGCCGCATGAGACCCCAACAGGGAAATCAACGCTAAATAAATCAAGTACGTGCTGAGCCCAATAGAGCTACTCTCTCTCATTCCAGAGAGACGCGACTGACCATTAGCGTATAAATACACATGCTTCTATCATGGCTCTTTTCACGCAGGAAGTGACCTCAAACCCTATGGTGACATTAAGAACAATGACATATAAATCAAATGTCTTCTTTTGACCGACCTTTCTTAATTTTACCCAAGGTGAGAATGAACGTTCTGCTGGTTCACAATGATTAAATGTGCAACACTACAAAGATCATTTTCTCTTCAATTCATTAGTTTTTTCTTCACACATGCACATACTACTGCTTTTATTTAGTTTTTTCTGTAATTGTCCTTTGTTTTTCATTGAGCTGGTTTAATTATTTTTTTCGGGCGTTTGGGTGATTCTCACAAAACTTGTCTTTAACAGATCCAGGCCATATTTCATCACAAAATCAAAAGAAAGAAACAAGAAAAACACATAAGAAACAACACTTTTTTTTTTTGCATTATTTTATTGTTAATCCTGCTTACCATAGTGCAAAAAACATCAGGTCGTGTCTGGAGTGATTGTAAGATAAAAACAAATTAAAAAATGTATATATTTTATAATTATATATATATTGATATATATATTTTTAATTTTTTTTTTTTATTGAATAACATCTTTCTAATTATTTAAACATTATATGATTTCAATCATATGAACTGTATTAGAATGTGAGAATTTCATGTAATTGACAGGAAAATAAATAAATTCAAAATGGTCCTAAAATAAGCTTGATTTTCTTTAAGCTAAATATTTAGCATATTTTCCTTTTCATTTTGGGGTGACATATAACCTGGGCATCCAAGATTCACCCATTTATACACTGTTTAAAAAAAATCTATTAAATCAATCAATTAACGATGATTGGAATATATATTTTTACAGTTTACCGTCTATAAAGCAGTTGCTATTACTGGTAGAAACGTACTAACCAGACTCAGTCCTAACCAGACAAAAGAAGTCGCAAGACATTTTGTCAGTTACTTGCTTTCTATTCACTCCATCTAAAGCGAATCTCACTGACTGACATAAATATATATTAAACACCATATATATTCTGAATAACAGGCCTTCTGTCATTATGCACAACATCAAGAGTTCAGTGTGAACAAAAAAAAAAAAAGACTTGTTGCTGGAAATGTCCCGCAGTGGCTGGTTATTATGAGGTGTAAAGCAAAAACACAGTAAAAGAAACATTGCTGACAGGGCTTATTTTCAGCATTACACACATCTTCTGAATCTCTTAATCTACTGCATTTCTGCACCAGTACGCATAATTATGCAATTTGCCTCTACCCATCTTTTATTTATTACAACTGCATTCACTTGTGCAAAGTTCATTCTGTGTATCGTGAGAGCACTGTATATGCATTGCTGTTATTGCAGAACATTAAATTGTTGTACACATTGAGTGGGAAGGCGCATTATGAAAACTATCTTCTGTGATATTCATCTTGCTCTCTGGCTGAGCTCCTCCTCCTCTGTTAGGTTCAGAGAAGAGTGGAGACAAAGAGAGAAGGAGAGTAACTAGAGCTGCACTGCAAACACGAGCAGACTCACCAGAGTTGGGGTCCGAGTTGCCGTCCGCTTCGGTCCTCTTGTCCGGAGAGGCCTGCTCGTAGAACTCATCCTGCGCCTGCACCAGAGGAAGAGGGTGTGAGAGGAGCAGCCCACTTCCCACAGGCTCATGGTCCCCCAGCCCACTGTCACTGCAGCTTTCCTGAGACCCGTCCGGCAGGTGAAACGTGACGCGCCGCTGTGACTATAAAACCAGAGAGCAGAGAGACAGAGCCACACATTAACGCTTGTCTCCTTGTTATCCAATCAACCGGCGACTTTCAGTCAATATTGTGGATTCTGCTGAATTAGAAATTTGAGAGCTGGGGGATTTGTTGACTTTTATACTTTTATAGAAATTAATTTATTGAACAAAAAGCATGTTTTGAATTTTATTTGGTCAAAATTGTCCCTCGGCACAGCAAACACAAGTCACGTTTCACGTTACAAAGCTCTCGCCACTAAAGAACATGTGACATCATGTGCACAGTGGATACTGCAGAACGCATTAATGATATGATGTGTTAATAAGCGCTCAAAATGACAGTGTTATGACATGCCAGCATGTAAGGTGAGATGATGAGAGGTACATAGATAGATAGATAGATAGATAGATAGATAGATGGAATCCAAATCAGAAAGAGCTTTATTGCCAGGTATGTTTACACATACGAGGAATTTGTTTTGGTGACAAGCTTCCACAGCACAAACAGAATGACAGTGACAAAACAAGACAAACTAAAAAAAATAGTTGAATAAACAGAATAAAATATACAAAAAGTAGACATAGATTGATTTGTGTGGCAGGTGTGTTATTTACAAATGCAAAGAAATGTAAAAAATGTATGTGTGTTACATAAATGTATAAATAGTGTTGTGTAATACACATTTATTGCGATTATATATACGTTGACTGTTCATGAACGGATTGCTGAGGTAAGAAACCGGGTCTTAGCCCCTAGCCGTCTGGTGCTCTGTAGTAGCGCCCGTCCAGACAGCAAAAGTCAAAGAGGAATTGTGCTGGGGTTAGGGTCCGAGAATGGATTTACCGACTCCTTTACTCACTCTAATGAGGGCAGTTTTTTGGAGAGTGTGGAGTTATACCAGTGTTCATGAATGCCCGGTGAGGGGGGTGCATTTAGATCCTCCGAAGTCCACTATCCGCTCCACTTTTGAGCGTGTTCAGCTCCAATTGTTATAACTGCACCAGAGCCAGCTCTTTAACCTTCCTTTCGGTAATCGACCTCGTCTCCGTCCTGATATGGCAATCAGTGTGTGTCATCGGCAAACTGGGTCAGGAGCTTGACAGAGGGGTCTTTTGAGGTGCAGTCATTCGTGTAGAGGGAGAAAGCAGTGGGGAGAGAGCACATCCCTGGGGGGCACCAGTGCTGATGGAGCGGGTGCTGGATGGGAATTTTTCAAGCCTTACTAGCTGCTGCCTGTCTGTCAGAAAGCTTGTGATCCACTGACAGATGGAGGTGGGCACGGAGAGCTGAGTTAGTTTGGGTAGGAGGAGGTTTGGGATGATAGTGTTTAAGGCTGAACTGAAGTCCCTGGTCTGTCCAGATGTTGCAGGATATAATGCAGTCCCATGTTGACTACATCATCCTGAGACCTGTTTGATTATTAAGCAAACTGTAGGGAGATCCACAGGTCCCAGTGATGTCCTTCAGTGGGCCATCCAGACCTGACACACATTTTTTTCACAGACCTGAAGTGCAGGAGGGGGAGAGGGGGGTTGCTGAGTGTTAACAGATCCATGGAGAGAAGGTTTAGAATGGGTGTGGGGTGTGAGACAGGGATTTTCAAACCTGCAATAAAACTCAATCAGATCATCTGCCAGTTGTTGATTCTCCACAGTACTGGGGTCTTGTAGATGGTGATGTCTTGCAGTCTTTTCCAAACTGTTACAGGGTCATTGGCAGAAAACTGGTTTCTCAGATTTTCGGAGCAGTTCCTCTTAGCCACTCCGATCTCCTTTGTCAGTTTGTTTTTGGCCTGTTTGTACACGACTCTGTCCCCATTCCTGTAGGCATCATCTTTGGCCTGACAAAGCTGTCTGAGTTTTGCAGTGAACCAAGGTTTGTCATTGTTGTAAGTTAAGTGAGTCTTGGTAGGGATGCACATATCCTCACCGAAACTAATGTATGATGTTACAGAATCCGTGAGCTCGTCCAGATCGGTGGCAGCAGCTTCAAAGACACTCCAATCAGTGCAGTCGAAGCAGGCTTGTAAATCCCACTCTGCTTTTATAGTCCTAATTACAGGTTTAGTTGATTTCAGTTTATTTCTGTAGATCAGTATAATGAGCCAGACAGTGATCAGAGAGCCCCAAAACTCTTTGAGATGCATTCTTTAGGTGGTGTAAGAGTGGTCAAGTATATTACAATCTGTGGTAGGACATGTAACATGCTGTATTTTGGCAGTTCATGTGAGAGGTTTGCTTTATTTAAGTCCCCAAGAATGATTATAACAGAGTCCGGGTGTTGTTGCTCTGTGTCTGTGAACTGGTCACCGCTGTTTTAGCACGCATCACAACACTGAGGCGGAGTATGCACTTACAGGAATGAACAACTACTGAACAGACAACTCCCGCGCAATTAGCACCATAAATACACACGTACAGTTGATGAAGAGCGCTTCTAGATCAGAATAGCACATTTTCTTTAACACTGTTATGTCTGTACACCACCTTTCGCTGATGTAGAGGCATGTCCCACCTCCATGCGATTTTTCTGTTTTTCTGCCCGGCAGATGTAACGCGCTGTCCGGAATGGCTTAATTCCGTGAAACACAAAGCAGCGCAAGGTTTGAAAAATCCTTATTTATTTGGGAGAGCAGAATAAGTCTGTCCGTTTTGTTGGGTTGAAAGTGAATGCAAATTGATGCTAGGCTGCTCCGTTCTAAAGCCGAGCTGTCGGAGCTTGACGAGTGCGCCGGCTCACTTGCCACGCTTGCGCGTCTTAAAACACTTGAACAACGCTGCTGCTATGTTCAGCAAAATGTCAGAGTAATCAAAAACCGGTAGAAGATTGTGTGGTGTGTTCTGCCATATATTCAGCAGTTCATCCCTGGTAAAACTATAAAAAACTAACAAGAACATTAAAACAACTGGAGAGCTCCACACCGAGGAAGCCATTTGCGGCACCATCTTGAAATCTGTATTTATTTTTTATTTTAAATTTACAACAAATGTATTTTAAAATTACAATTTAAAATAAGTGTTTTCTATTTGAATATATGTTAACATTTAATTTATTCCTGTGATCAAAGCTGAATTTCACAAGATCTTTCAGAAATCATTCTAATATGCTGATTTGCTGCTCAAGAAACATTTCTTATCAACAATGTTTTGATTAATATAGAGTTCAAAAGAACATCACATATTTAAAACATAAATATTTTGCAACATTATAAATGTCTTTACTGTAACTTTTGATCAATTTAATGCATCCCTGCTGAATAAAAATGTAAAAAAAAAAATTATAATAATACAACAAAAAATCTAGTCTTACTGACTCCAAACTTTTGAACAGTAGTATACAGTATGAGTTGCTGTGATGTAGGTGATATGTTTTGTACTTTCGATGATGCTGGTCAGTACAGGCTCTGCCTACAGTGCTGGTAGGCGTCGGTGGAATAGCACTGCTGGGTTGTCATAGCCTGGCCAGAGCATCCCAGTTCATATGCCATGTGCTCACACTGGGCACAGAGGCTCAAAATCATGTGAAAGTTCCGGCATCACCATCAAAAGGTCTTGATGATGCAGCGTGCATGTACCATCCTGCATCTGTGAGCTTTCCATTGCTTGCATACACATTAACATGCTTGTATGCAAACAACCTCTCCAATGCAATTACTGGGAAATAATTGCACTTGTATTTTTAACCAAGCACAGTTCTCGTTGCTTTTCCAGACAATATTTCTGCATTACTGATCTTTGTCACTTGCTAATTTTGAGCATACTCCAAGAAAATTCTAATGACATTTCGCAAAGTCCAACACCGAACTCTCCGCTAACCTTTCTGAGCGGGAAGTTGTCTTTTTTTGCACCATCTCTGTCGACTGTCTTAGACAACTCTGCTGTAATTATTGGCAAAAGCAAAGGTCAGCCAATCTCAGCACTATGCAAATGACCTCATTATATAATTTGGAGCATTTCAGAAAGCAAGTGACATTCAATTAGAGGTAAAAAAAGAGGAGAACAGTAACTTCAGCACGACAGCCTGAGCTATGGACAACTTAAGCTGGACAAACCACAGCGGCTCCATTCTCCGAACTCTGGCCTTAGAACAATCTCACTAACCTTTTCACCTTTTGACCACTCGCATAGCAAAATTATCATGCAAGAAAGTATGAGGATTATTTGTTTATAATAATTAATGGGGAATTTTTTTTTTCATTTCAGACAGTTTACTTCTCATTATTTACTCGTGATTTTAAGTTGTTGAAGTAGCAAGATATGCTGTGAAAAGTAATAAAATAAGTGTAAAAGTGAGTGTGAAATAAACGTAATGATAAACAAATAAAATGCAAGTTGGTGGCACAGCCTGTTTGAATTGTTAAATTGCACCTTTATCACAGAGATGTCTTTTAAACTGTCTGAACATGCACATATCTACATTTTGTGTGTATGAGTTCATTCATAAGATAAACTATATCGTCTCGGGTTACTTATGTAACCATGGTTCCCTGAGTAGGGAACGAGACACTGCGTCCTCTAGGTCTCTTGGGGAGAACGCCCTCGTCGTGACCCGTGTCAGAAGCATACATTGAAAAAACCCAACCTCGTTGCCGCGACGCCAGACTCACTACCGGTGCACCTATAGTATAAATAGGCGCTGGGAGAACACGTCATTCACTTCTTCGTTTGAAGCTTGCGTTCGAAGCATGGCAGGACACCTAGAGGATGCAGTGTCCCGTTCCCTACTCAGGGAACCATGGTTACATAGGTAACCCGAGACGTTCCCTTTCATGGAACTTCGAACTGCGTCCTCTAGGGTCGCGAGGAACGAAAAAAAAAAAAAAAAAAAAAAAAAAAAAAAAAAAAAAAAAAAAAAAAAATAAAAAAAAAAAAAAAAAAAAAAAAAGAAAAAAGAAGAAAAAAAAAAAAAAAAAAAAAAAAAAAAAAAAAAAAAAAAAAAAAGATCCATGCCACCCATGCTAGGGATTGCACGCCAGAACCATGGCGAGGCACTATTACCACCTCTACCAGATTGCTATGGGAGTCCCCCGGACGTTTGCCGCCGCTGTCAGTGACGTTATTCCCTACGGCCAAAGGACTAGGCTACATACCCCAAAATATTTATCTGTTAGGGCCAGACTCCTGGGCCCGTGGGTAGAGCTCAAGGCTTGGAATCAGAAATAGAGTCCTTTAAGGGAATACGACCAAGAGCATAGAATCATACTAAGTCTTGGCCTGTCACAAAGGGGCTACAGCATGCTCTGCATATGCTGAAGGAACTGTCTCAACAGACCCTTAGTAGCAAAACCCTGTAAGTAGGTATCCAGAGGATACATAGGAGGAGTGGTGCCCTAGGCGGAACCGGGGTTTTAAACCACTTAAAAAGAGCACGAAGTCTTGCGCGTATCTCTTACCATACAGAATTTTTAGAAAAGTGGGCAAAGCATAACGGCGCAATTACCACTATGTGGATTTCGAAAAGGGCAAAGCATAACGTTCGGCACAACTTGAATACCGTTCTGGGTTCTCAGTGGGACCCTTAAGAGCAGCCCATAGATAAAATAAGCGTAGCCTCCCCAGACCGCTCTATCTCGCTATACTGATGGTAGTGCTAACAGGAAATCTGTACCTGGGGGAGCAACCTCCCTCTCTCAATGGAGAGGAGCTCACCTATCAAATAAAATTCACCTGATGCTGCTGGTTCCAGGCGCTCTGGAGAAACAGAGAACTCAAATTTCTCATGTGAGAGGAGAACTCCGAATTAAGAGGAATAGCGTTGTTCATTCCAGGTAACCCTTTGATAAAGAGGAGCATTGCTCAATACTACCACGAGGACAACCCATGGAGAGAGGAATCCAACTCCTCAGAGAGGATTAACGCTCAAAGGAAACATCATACTCACAATAACCCTCAATGTGATGGGGGTAAGATCGTCAAGAGGATAGCCTGGTGATCGGGAAAACCCCTCAGGACGACCCAGATACGGTAGACCAGTAAGGGTAGCATGAAAGCGCAACCCCAGCCCGGACATCCAGGAAATATTTTGCAGTGCAGTGCCGTGCCGGGGTCCTGATGATCAAGAAGGCTCCCGCAGAAACCTATGTTTTTGGCCGCATGATCAGAATTATGAAGCCGAAACCCGCTTTACTTACCTTCTGGCATATATCGACGATGCAATAAACACATGAAAGTCGAGCACTTCCGGTTTCGACCCAGCAAGCGGGGGTGCCCACCAGGACTCCCCCAGAAAAAGGGACAGAAAACACAGGTCCCGGGAAACACCATGCAAGAACTACAGAAGGGTACATACAATATATTTATATATACACAATATTTAGACATGGATCATACTTCTCCCCCCATGTTGTTCCTGCTCGGAGCTCTGTGCCGAAGAAGCCGCTAGACCCGGATCCTCAGGAAATGATGGTCCGACTATTAACCTATAACCACCAACTAATAGTTGCAGCATAGGCGACAATAATGCGGAATCCCACCTAAACCTCGGTCCAGTGAGATGGTGGTGCACAGGAATTTAGGAAGGTGAAATAAGGCAATGTAAGACGCCCCTAAGGAAATGAGTATACTGAGGTATCACTCTGATCGCGACCAAAAGCACTGACCCCTGTCTGGATCACATCCCTTAGGTATTTTACTTACCTTCCTTTGACCCGCTATTCTTCCTACCCCAACCCGCGGGCGAGGGAGGGGCGCGAGCCACGACACTAGCCTTCTGAGCCAGTCTCTAATCCTCAAACCAAGACGGGCTAGGACCCCTGGGTTTGTTCGGCTCAGACCCGGCCTGCTATCCCGTCTGCAACCGTCAGCCTGATATGCTTGAAGCATCACCATTGTGTGCAATGAAGCAACAGCCCGACCTGGTGCTGCTGCGTATGCCCTGGCATTAGAGCGATATGTCAAGGAGGGAGTCTTAAAAGAGGACTTCTCACCTATAGAGAGATAGCTGACCAGCGTCTCTCTATATGGGCATCTTCTCATAACCGCTTTTGCGCATCGCCTTGATGTTGGCATAACTCGTATGTTGGAATCGATGGATGTGTGAGGAAAAATGGCCTCTTCCATTCCTTCTTAATCTTTATATGAAAAAACAGGAAGAAAGGAAGGCTCACCTGAGCTGGAGGGTTTATGGCCAGAAAAATAACGTTCATCGAGATATTTCGCGACGTCACTTTTTCACCCGCTTCACGGCAAGTAAAGCCTTGCCGTGGTGCGATCCATAATTTCCAAGAGCTCATCATACGCAGGAGCAATGGCCCCTGAATCAGACAATGTTAATGAAATAACATCATCCTCCAGCGGCTCACTCTCGTGCACAGCCGACGATCGCGAAAGGGAAACCCCCCTTCAAACTCATCAGCCAGATCCACCTGCGATCCCCATGAGCTCATTCCCTTCCGTGCCTCAGCAGCGGCGGGTCCTGGATCGCGGGAAGCAGATGGCTGCCCCTCTCTCCTCGAAAAGAGAGACAAACGAGAGCGGAGCGTTTTTTTTTTTTTTTTTTTTTTTTTTTTTTTTGGAAAAAACGCTCGCAGTGCACGCCGATTGCCCCCTCGGAGACATCGCGTGCGTGCTCTTTGCCCAAACAAAACAACGCATAGATCGTGTGTGTCATCAGATGTTAAACAACGTCAACACGGATGCACACATCCTTAAATGCTTTGCTAGTGCTCGCCATAATGAGATGAATAGAGATTGCTCTTACCACAGAAATGCACGCTTCAAACAAAATGGTCAATGAAGACGAAGAAGAGAATGATGTGTAGCTCCCGGCGCCGATTTATACTCTATTCGCACCGGTAGTGACGTCATTGGCTGTCGCCAGCCAACGTGTTGTTGTTTTTTCAGTGTATGTTTCAGACACGGGTCACGACAAGGTGTTTCCCCTTAGCGACCCCTAGAGGACGCAGTTCAAAGTTCCCATGAAAGGGAACTTAGCATTTACCTTGTTTATTGTGGCAAATATTTTGATTTACTGTCTAGTGTCTGATTGATACCACTACAACTTATCACACATCAGTTTAGTAATAGATATGTAAGATATTACATGCTCGATAAACCACAAGTCCTGCATAGTATTTTATTCATATGATATGCTTGGGTTTTGCCAAAAACCACACAAAATATTAATCTCTTATATACAATACAATAGCATCAGAGCAATAGTGTGTGTAGATCAGCTTGCAGAGTGAAATACTATCCCTCTAACCTGAGAGATGTCCCAGCGTGATATGCAAACCACCATGAAATGAACACACACGTATGTGATCACACTTCAGTTCTATTATAAATAGCTGTAAAGCAGGTGTAGGATTAATAAATGCACATTATATGCAGTGATAATGAATCATGGCTGCTTATGTGCTCATAATGTTTGAGTATATGAATGCATGTGAGTGTTTATGTAAATATGCTTGCTGCACCTAAAATTAATTGACAAATGCCAGTAAAAATCAGTGGGGAAATGAAACGAAAGGACTTTTTAATTGGCTGGTAACTTAAATTGTAAAAATTATAGATAGCAAAAAAGAAAGAAAATAAAACATTATGACTTAATAAACTTTATGCAAGACGTTTTCTTGATGTGTTTTATCCAACTGGCATACTATTTAAATAAAGCATAAACCTATACATACCTGCCATTTTGTGTCTTAAATAAGGTTGGTTATCTTATTTTAGAAATATTTTACTGGGGGAAAAAAAGGATAAAAAATAGGTTGTTCTATGTATATATTCCTCGTATTAAGCCACCAAATCATAAATATGAGGAATAAAAATCACAATTTTGTTTTTGTGGGAATTTGACAGACTCTGGCTCATCTCGAGGGACACATTGACCTGCTCTGTTTATCATAAATATGCAGAAAAACGGCTAAATAATCCTGTTTTCAATGGTACAAAAATACATTTTTAATAAAAACGATGCAAAATACAGCTTTATTGGCAGTAAGAAATATTTATGCTAAATTTTCCCAATTCTCCAAAAGTTAATACAGGACCCCATGTGCATGCGCCTCACACCATGTGAAAGTCAATGTGGGCTTGAATGTGTGTGTGTGTGTGTGTGTTTGTGCATTTGCCCAGCAGTCACTCACTGCTGTATTAGCATAAGACCAGCTTAAACCTTGGCCACTGCCAATTTACACGCAATCATGGCTTATCATGCTTGTCAGCCCATATTAGTGGCGTGTTTTTATATTGCAACGGGCCAAACGCGCTGGCGACGGCACTGGTGCTAAGCAAACATAGCTGCTTTCAGCTAAGATGTTTGCCCTCGTCAAAGTACACAGAATCAATGTCACTGAAGTTTTCTACTCAAAGACACGCGACTCGATTGCACCACCCGATTCCCTCACTCGGGGCTCAGGAGCGCAGAAAGAAAAGAAAGTGGAAGCCTCTAAAGCGCTTTTCAAAAAATGGAGACATCTTTGGCTGCGAGTAAATAGGCAATTACGGCATGCATAAACAAATCTGCAAACATGCAGATCTTTAATGACCCCACACCCACATTTCTGCGGATGGATACACCCCGCTCTTAAGTCCGGCCTCCTGTCACCAGACCCCCATGGGGGTGGCGCGCGGGTCCGTGCCCCCCCGCGGAGTAGGCACGAATTTCAGGCGACCCTGCTTGAGAACGGTGGCTGCACATCAGACAAGAAGTAGCGAACGTTGAGAGGAAGTCTGCGTTTAAGTTGGGTTACCTAGCCGCTGCCTTTGCAAAAGTCATCGCCGTACTGAGCACGTATCGTGGGTT
Source organism: Sinocyclocheilus anophthalmus (assembly GCA_018155175.1). Taxonomy (NCBI): domain Eukaryota; kingdom Metazoa; phylum Chordata; class Actinopteri; order Cypriniformes; family Cyprinidae; genus Sinocyclocheilus; species Sinocyclocheilus anophthalmus. The sequence goes on from JADLZN010004850.1 coordinate 41,302, forward strand.
TACGCGGACATGGATACGAGTCGTGCCCACGGGACAGAAGTTTGTGTAACGAGATTGTCAGCACAAGATGTTTGGGACTGGGGACTGGGGAGAGTTAAATTGATCCACTCATCGCATGCTGTGCAAATAGACCTCAGAGAAGTGCGCAGTGCTGTGCCGGTTTAGCGCGCCCGGTAGCGCAATATGTGGTGGGACTCGCGGCAACGATGCAGAATACATATGGCTAGAGTACTCACTGCGTATCTGTCTTAACGTGATGATTTTAAGCTCCACACAAGAAGCTTAGTTCACATCTAGGGCGCAGCATTATATTGACCTCACATCCGGGCGAATTAGAGGAGATTTTTGCAGCCATCGGATGTCACATGTCCTTGAGAATATAAACGGTGTTTGTCTGTCCTAGATCGTAAGATCTCATGGGAACGAAAATTGGCAAGACGATCACCTCTCGACTTACTTCAGCCTCCTCAGTGTTCTATTTACTTTCGAGCCCAATGGGTGGGTCAAGACAGCCTCTCCTAACAATACCTCCATTTCACGTCGGCAGCAAGCGGCAGTTGGAAAATGGCACTCTCTTACGCACCTTGAAACCAGCCTTTTTGCAGCAGGCTAACCAGGGTACGTGACATTTTCAAGGGTAATTGTCCGTCCACACTGAAAAACTGCACAACCAAAAATAAGCCAATGAGAACATATCTCTATTGCCAAATATACAGTAAACTATCATGATGCACAATAAGCCATGTATGGGACATGGGTATCTACAGTATTAAATCAGGTGATGTGTATTTGGAGAATTTACCTCTAATAAAGGGTATTTTCCAGCAGCAAATAGCCATAGAAGAACCATTTGGGGTCCAAAGAAACTTCAGGAATTAGGTTTTTTAGGAGCCATTTTTTCTTAGAATGGTAAATAACTGTAAATCATCGAAGTCTGGTTTCCACTATAAAAAAAATTAGGTACATGAAAAGTTTACTATGATGTTAATACGTAATAGATAATCTTAAAGCTTTTCTTTAGAAAGAAGAAATTGAACCACGGAAAACATGTGCTTATTAACCACCCCAAACACATTGAATAAAAAACGAGAAGCCGCTAAAGATAAAGTAACATTTGATGTAAGGCGTTCTAGTTTTAGCTTGTGTTCGAATGTAAAGCGCGGGACGCGCTTATAGACAGACGGCCGTGAGTGTGTGACATCAAAGTACCGGGAGCGACTTAGAGAGCAGGAGGATCCTTATGCTTCGAATCGCTTGCAGGTACTTTGATGTCATTCACTGATCGATCTGCGCAGCGCTGCTTCAAGCCAAACACAACCTCTTATAGTGTTAGGGGAGAGGCCATGCTCAGTGGCTCCAGTGCATCATCGAGACATGATTTTAGCCCCGCCCAAAAAATCCTGAACACAAAAATGGTGAAAAAATGTTTAATGGTCTAATTCCACAATTCAGTACAACTTAGTTCACAGTCTTTGTAATTTTCAGCAATGCATTTTTTACATTTATAATGTGTTTAGAACATAAGTTAACATGGGTCACGAATAGGTCCACGAACTTCTAGTCATTTGACTCTCGCATACACACTGTGGCCACATCACCCCGGACTACATTCCATCATGGCATTGCCACTGATTGCCACTCAGCACGAATTGCAACACCTGTTTACACTGATTGCACTCTGTGCTGTTTCATATCACTCACTCACTACTTAACACTCACTCTGATCCCTTCCCTCTGCCGAGGATTGTTTCAGCATTTATCACTCCCCTAGAGATAGCTACCTTCCGGAGCCCTAGTCATTTGCCTTAGCCATTAGCCATTAGCCATTAGCCATAGCCTTAGCCTTAGCCCTAGTCATTAGCTTTAGCCTTAGCCTTAGTCATTTGCCTTAGCCTTAGCCCTTTTCATTTTTCCTTAGCCTTAGCCCTAGTCATTAGCATTAGCCTTAGCCCTAGTCATTAGCCCTAATCATTAGCCCTAGTCATTAGCCTTAGCCCTAGTCTTCTCGGTTTCTGATCTTCGCCTGGTTCCATGGATTCACCCCTTTTGTCTTGCCCCTTTGGATTCTGTCTGCCGATCGTCGACCTGCACTAACCCTAGGACTATTCTTGTGTTTTTGCACGCCATATACCTGTTTGCCATTGTTCAACCCTGCCTGTTATGACCACGTCTCTGTCTTCTAAAATAAAGCTCTGCGAATGGATCCGCAAGTCTCACGTCTCGTCAGCCCCGTTACAGAATACTCTGCCACACAAGGATCCAGCGGCTTTTTTCAGTGGACTCTGGCCTGGTATGGACCCAGTCACCGAGCTACTACATCTTCGACAGGGAGGTCGTTCGATTGAGGAGTATGTTCACCGGTTCTGTGAACTAACTTACCAGGTACCCCTATATGATGAAATTTTATTTAAAGACTTGTTCCGTTTTGGACTTAATGAACCCACAAAATCTTGGATGCCAAAGAGCAAATTCAACCATAGCCTAAGAGACTTTATAGACTATGCCTTGCTGACTGCTGGTTCAGCGTTCACGGTGGGTGTCGCAGAGGAGGGAAGCGACACCATGTCTGTGACTGAAGTGATGGCTGTATCAGAGCATGCTCACAAGATGGCGGCGACAGAGGAGCCTGATCACAAAATGGCGGACACAACAGCGCCCCGTCAAGTCACAACTGATCTTCACGAGTCAAGTCAAGTCAAGTCACAGTTGATTATTATGAGTCTAGTCAAGTCACAGCTGATAGTTATGAGTCTAGTCAAGTCACAGTTTATGATCATGAGTCTAGTCAAGTCACAGTTGATCATCATGGGGCAGATCAAGTCACGGTTTCTGGTTATGAGTCTAGTCAAGTCACAGTTTATCATCATGGGGCAAAACAAGTCAAGTATGATCATGAGTCTAGTCACCCAAGGCACAGTTGATTGTAATGGGTCAAAGTCAAGGTACATTCATACACGAGTAATTCTACGCCACACAGTTTATCGTCATGAGTCAAGTCTAGTCACAGTTGTTCTTCCTGAGTTCAGTCAAGTCACAACTGATATTCATGAGTCTAGTCAAGTCACAACTGATCGTCATGAGGCAAGTCAGGTCACAGTTGATCTTCCTCAGTCAAGTCTAGTCACCGCTGATCTTCCTGAGTCGAGTTTAGTCACAGTTGATCATAATGAGTCAAGTCAAGTCACAACTGATATTCATGAGTCAAGTCAAGTCACAGCTGATCTGCCAGAGCCTCGTCACGTCTCAGTTGATCTTCCAGAGCCTCGTCACATCTCAGCTGTTCATCCAGAGCCTTGTCACGTCTCAGCTGTTCGTCCAGATTCACGTCGCATCACAGCTGACCATCCAGAGTCACGTCACGTCTCAGCTATTCATCCAGATTCACGTCGCATCACAGCTGATCATCCAGAGTCATGTCACGTCCTGTCTGTTGCACCCAGATTGTCGGGGTCGGTCCGTCGGTATCCCAGTCTGGTGTCCAGTGTGAGGGATGCACCGTTGGTGTCTGCACACACCGCTGGTATCCCCAAACCCACTCACACTAACCCATCTGTTCATGAACTAATTCCCCTGTCTGCAGCACTTCCCATATGGGGGGTTGCTTTATGGTGTATCTGGGCCGCGTACTCCACCGCCGATTTGCTAGAGGCAGCGGCACCGGCTACAACATCTCCAGAGGTGGCGGCTTACGCTGCAGAACCTCCCGAGGTAGCGGTGTCAACTGCCGTGCTCCCAGAGGCCACGGTGTCCACTGAAGTCTCTTCAGAGGTGGCGGCGCAGGCTGCAGAACCTCCCGAGATGGCGACACATGTCTCAGTTCCTTGCGTGGTGGTGGCGCCCGGCTATGAACTCTCTGCCTGTCCTGTCATGGCCAAGGAGGCCGCCCATGAACTCTCTGTCTGTCCTGTTTCCGGTCAAGGAGGCCGTCTATGAACTTCCTGCCTGTCCTGTTCCGGCCAAGGAGGCCGTCTATGAACTTCTTGCCTGTCCCGTTCCGGCCAAGGAGGCCGTCTATGAACTTCATGCCTGTCCTGTTCCGGCCAAGAAGGCCGTCTATGAACTCTCTGCCTGTCCTGTTCCCGGCCAAGGAGGCTGCCTATGAACTCCCTGTCTGTCTTGTTCCGGCCAAGGAGGCCGTCTATGAACTTCCTGCCTGTCCCGTTCCGGCCAAGGAGGCCGTCTCTGAACTTCCTGCCTGTCCTGTTCCGGCCAAGGAGGCCGACTATGAACTCTCTGCCTGTCCTGTTCCGACCAAGCAGGCCGCCTATGAACTCTCTGCCTGTCCAGTTCCGGCCAAGGAGGCCGCCTATGAAATCTCTGTCTGTCTTGTTCCGGCCAAGAAGGCCATCAATGGACTCTCTGCCTGTTCTGTTCCGGCCAAAGAGGCCGGCTTCCTAGTGAAGACTAATCTCGTCCCTGTCCTGTTCCGGCCAATGGACGGCAGGGGCTATGAACTCTTATGCCTGTCCTGTTACGGTCCAAGGAGCAGGCCGGGCTATGAACTCGGTATACCCTGTCACGGCTACGGAGATCTGTTTGGCAAATCCTGTTCGTCCTGTCAGGCTATAGAGGACTGTTTGCGAAGCTCCTGCTCGACTGTAAAACAGATTATAGGCCGTTTGCGAGCTCCCTGCTCGTTCTGTCCCAGCTATAGAGGCCGTTTGCGAGCTCCCTGCTCGTCCTGTCACAGCTATTAGAGGCCGTTTGCAAACTCCCTACTCGTCCTGTCACAGCTATAGAGGCCATTTGCGAGCTCCTGATCGTCCTGTCACAGCTATAGAGGCCGTCGGGGAGTCCTCGTCCTGGCTATGGAGGCCGTTTGTGAATTCTTTGTGTGCTTTGTGTCTGCCAGGGAGGTTGCCCCTGAATGCTCAGTCTTGTCTATCAACCCCAATGTTATGTCTGTGTTGTCTGTCTCTGCTCTCCCTAGGTTTCAGTCTCTGCCATGGTCTCCTGATCAGTGTGGTTCACCAAGAGGGTTTCCTGTTCCCTCTGCTCCGCCGTGGTGGTCCTCTGCTCCGCCGTGGGGGTATACTGTCTGGCTCTGGTGGTCTTATGCTCCGCCGTGGTGGTCTTCTGCCTGGCTCTGGTGGTCCTCTGCTCCGCCGTGGTGGTCTAATGTCTGGCTCTGGTGGTCCTCTGCCCAGCCGTGGTGGTCTACTGTCTGGCTCTAGTGGTACTCTGCTCAGCCGTGGTGGTCTTCCGCGTCTTCAGTCTGCCTGCTGTGGTAGGTACTGCAGGCTCGTCCGGCCTCTGCCTCAGTCACTGGATTTCCTATCCTTGACCTGGCCATTCAGTTCCCTCCCATTGTTAAGCCTCCCACTCCACCGCATCCGGAACGTTAAAGGGTTTGAGCGGAGTGAGGAATCCGCTCCTTGGGGGGGGGCTCTGTCAGGAATCCGGTCCATGAACTTTCTCTATTCATGACTCTCGCCACTACCACTGTGCACATCACCCAGGACTAATTTTCCATCATGCATTGCATGATTGCACCAAGCAAGAATTGCACCACCGTTTACACTGATTCACCCGATGTTGCATATCACTCGCCTCACTATTTTACCCACTACTCGGATCACTCTTCCCTCTGCCGAGTATTGTTCTGCGTTTATCACTCTCCTAGTGATAGCTACCTTACGGAGCCCTAGTCATTTGCATTAGCCCTAGTCATTAGCCCTAGCCTAGCTCATTGCGTATAGCTGTAGACCTAGTTCTCATAGCCTCTTAGCCTTAGCACTAGCCAAGTCATTAGCTCTTAGCTTAACCTTAGCCTTCTCGGTTTTAAGATCTTCGCCTGGTTCCCGGATTAACCCCTTTTGTGCTTTGCCCCCTTTTGATTTCTGTAATGACCGAGCGCGCGTTAATAGAGATAAGCCTATGCGCTAGCCTAGGGACACTATCTTGTGTTTTGCCCACCATTATACCTGTTTGCCAATCATTGACCTCCTGCCTGCTGTATGGACACGTATCTGTCTTCTCCAATAAAAAAGCTCGCGACTGGATCCGCAAGTCCTCACGTCTCGTCTAGAGCCAATCGTAGAGATAACAGGACTTGGAAAATTTCTTTTTATTATCAGTGTTGAAAATAGTTGTGCTGCTTCGTATTTTTGTGGAAACTGATTTTTTTTTTTTCGACGAAAAACCTTTGTTGGGTAGGGAAAAAAAAGCTTTATTAAACACAAAGCTTTTATTGCTTGTCACTTTTTTGACCAAGTATGTCACTGCTCTTTTTAGCTAGATGTTATTGTGGAGAGTGTGCTTGCTAAACCAACAAAGTAAGAAAAGTAAGCAGAAATAGCGCAATCAGCAAATCACTCAAACAGGGATTAATATATACGCACAGTGACTCACACGTGTAGGTAGATGCACACACGCAAAATAAAAGGGCAAGATTGTGACAGGAAACTGAGGTTCTGGTCTCAGCATGGATATTTCCATAGCAGCCCTGGTGTGCTTTTCATTTGCAGGCGATTACTCAAGGAAGGAGAGGGATCGTCTACCACCTCACTGCTGCTTCCAAACTCATACACTCGAGAGAACAATCCAGTCCAGCAACGCCTCACCACCTGCTGAAACAAGCACTGAATGCGGCTCTCGTGTTGCAGCTTTTTAGAAGCAACGGCCTCTACACAACAACTGAACAACAACACAATAAAACCGAAAGACTTCAAAACATTTAGTTCTGTTAAAGGTTTGGCATTCTTCTGCCAGTGCAACGCAGAACAAGAGTTTGGTTACTGATTGATGTCAAACTCTGAAGAAAACAAATTTCCTTGGACCTGGAAAGACTGCCATTCACCATCATCTCCATCCCATGTTTTTGTTAATTTATGAAATATTTGTGCTAGGTTTATGATTTCAGCTACAAAGAAATGTCCAGTATCAGATATACTTACAGCATTTGATAATGTTTAACGCCATTGCACAGATTCTCCCACAAAATTAATGCAGAAAATCTTGAGCTTGAAGACTACATTGATGAGAAAAAACTGATGATGAAAAACTGGGCTCTGCAAAATAAATCCATAGCCAATAAAAATATAATGTATAACTTTTTATAGTGTTGTCCCAAAATAAAATAAAATAAAATATTAAATTAAATTAAATAATGGTCCTGAAAAGTACTAAAATAATCATTAATAGAATCCTTTGAATGATGAATGAAATAATGTAATACTGTTAATATTCATTTATTGAGGAAACAATAAAGCAATTATTGTGGAATGAATGAATTAATGAATGAATTAATTAATTAATTGTTTCTTTCTTTCTTTTTTTTAAGTAGAGTTCAGAGCAATTATGGTGGAAATGGTCTCCAAATGTACTAAAACAATCATTAATGCAATCTTTACAGAACCAGAATCATTGTTATCACAATTCTTATCCCTCAAAACACAAACATGCAGAGTGATCTTCAAAAAAAAAAAAAAATCCTTGCAATAGGTAACATCATACAGAACCAATCACATTACAGCAACAAGATCATGTGTTCACTGCTGCACGTGAACTGGACAGAGAGTCTCATTCAAATGCATTTGGCTTCAATTTAACTACAAGCGAACCACCAAAAGCCAAAGGAATCTTTTTTTTTTTTTTCACAATGCTTAGATGAAATCTGTCATTAAAAGTTATCTGTTTCTACATACTTATTTGCGTTTTTCTGTGGAAATATAGTCACTTTAATCTGACAGCTAGAATAAATTGGGAGACCTGCCAACAGTGTTTGTGAAATACTAGATATATAGATCAGTACACACACATGCACACACTTTTTTGAAAGCATCATTGTTGCTCTAGTACGCGAGAGATATATCCTGCTTTATGGAGGTGTATTTATGGAGTAAAACAGAGCACCGATACAGGAGATGAAGAGTCCGTCTGGAGTCATAATAAAAGGCTGCCTGCCCTCTGTTGGTGTGAACGCACTACTGCAGCAAATGAGGACGGACGCTGCATGCTTTGCCTTTCGTAGCCCTCTTTCTTTTCACCGTCCCTTCTTTTTTATCTACTTAAATTGGCTCATTTTCCCTCCCCCTTCTCCGTTATCGTGCTCTTTGCCTCTCTCTCCATCTAGTTTCCATCACACATCAGAGGAGAGGGTTTCCGTGCAGCGCCTCTCTGTACTGTGGCTCTCTGCGCATGTGTTCTCTGGTAATGATCCCCTCGCTCCTCATTACAGGCAGAACACTGTGACCTCCCTCCCATTGTACGGGCCCTTTCATTGGCCTGAGTGGCTCAAATGCCAGCCCCGGGCCAATCTACAGTCATCCTCAGTCACAGAAAACATCTTTAGTATATTCATAGACAGATGAGGGCGACCGATACACCTCTACAGTTCACGTAACGTCTCTTTGTATAGGACAGAACAAGCTTGAAACCTCACCATCACACAAACACAGACTGGACACGTATTCATGACTTGGGAAGGTTGAAATGCCAGCTTTAAAGAGGGGCTTTCTCCCAGTGTCCCAAGAACAGACCCTCTAAGCCCCGAAACTGCTCTAACATGCCGAAAAAAGGTGAATAAAACATGCGCTGGGATTGCATAGTTTTTCCATTGTTAAATCCTGAGTGTGCTGCTCAGGGCACCTCTGGTCACTCGGACCACTAGCGTGAATGGATGTGTTGACACATCCTGATGGAAATAGTAGAAATCTCCTGGTGGATGTGCTTTGGTGTGTTTTTTTTTAGCTGGGGGTCAGGTGCCGTGCGAGGAGTTTTAAGCATTTCTGAATCCTCTCAGTTGCTTGGTGAAGCACAATGTGCGGACTTAAATGTAGTCAAGTTATTTAGAGGTACTTCTTCACACAATCTGAATATATGAGTTCACTCAAGTAAATAATGCCTTACAGAAATGTGCCATAGTAACCATAGTTTCTGCCAGAATATCACAGTAATACATTTTAAAATGAAGTAACTTGCTATTAGCCATCATTATCTAGAAAGACAAAATAATAAACAAAAATCAAACTAAATGTCAAAGACTCTTAAATGTACCTATACTACTACCTGTGCCATTTTTACTTACTATTTATATTTAACATTTCTGAAGAAAATTCTGTTTCTTCTATATGTGTGGGTTTTTTTTTTAGTGTGTTGTTTTGTGGTTGCTTATTGATCCAAAACCCACTCATAATTTATGACATATTGGTCTCTAGATATGGAAGACGATCCTTCCGTATTAATAGTAGTAGGAGTAGTAGTAATAATAATAATAATAATAGTATATTATTTATGATATTATTCTTATTATTATTATTATTGATTTCTTCAGACGAATGCAATTAAATGCCAAAAGGACAGTAAAAAACATTTCAATTACAACATAGTTCGGTTCAATAAATGCTGTTCTTGAACTTTGGAACTTTCCGTTAATCAAGAGAATCCGAAAAAACTCTACAAGTTCCACAAAAAAAATAAAATAATAAATAATAATAAATAATAATATAATATTAGTATATATATATCGATTATATATATATAGGGCAGCCAGCCTTTCATAGGACAAAAGAGGAGATGATGACTGAAATTCAGCTTTGCGTCACAGGAATAAAATACATTTTAAAATACATTCAAATAAATTAGTATTTTAAATAGCAAAAATATTTTCTGTTTTGATCGAAGTAATGCAGCCTTGGTGAACATAAGATACTTCTAAAATCTTAGCGAAAGACATAAAAATGACCCCAAACTTGGACGGTACATAGATAGGATATTTTGCCCATTTTATCATCAAAAATGCACAAGATTTGAGGTCTCATTCGCGTAAGTAGCACAAATGGTGCAGGACGAGTTACACGCCACTAAACCTTAAGAATAGTAAGAGCGATAGCAACGGTAATGCTAGTCAGGCAAGCATCACTAATAGTTGTAGTGAGTGTGATATTTTAGCAGAAACTATGGTTACCATGATACACAGGGAAGTGATTAGAGTCGTTCCCTCCTGGCTAATTGTACTTTGCCACATTCTTGAACCAGAATTTCTCTACTTTCCTTCGCCAGCAAGTTCTCTTTATCTTTGTTCTGGCTCTACTCTTTCTCCTCTCTGGCGGTGAGCCCAGCTGTGAGCATCCGGCGCTGAGAGGCAGCGAGTCCTCCACACTGCGGTGTAAAGGGCTGCTCTGAAACCCTCTTCTGATCTGCCTCAAAGCATTAGCTACACACTAACAGCTCCTCACCCAGGCAGAGAGACTGTGCTTCACTTACTGAGAAAGTGTGTGTGTGTGTGTGTGTGTGTGTTCTCAGTGTGGAGGGACTGTAAGAACCTGATTCTTTCTTCAGCCATGGAGCCAAGAAAACCAAGGAGTTTGAAGCTGCTAGAGCATCAATCCAACATTTTTCATAAACTATACCCATGTATAAGATGGAAGCTGGATGCTGAATGGTTAATGCATCGTTCCAGTTATCCTAAAACACACAATATACACAATATAACACGCAATGCATCAACTATGACACAAACACCTCTTGAACTACAGTAACACTGCAGAAATCAAATGGAAGCAGCAACAGATATTTTATTCCATATTGTGATGTAAATCCGAATGAAAATGATTATCGAAAAAATTTAGTGCGGGACTTGGTTCAAACCATTGGTTGCTGATTGGATGGAGGTGGATCTGAATGCAAGCTTGCAGTTGATTTTAATCAAAAATAAATATAAAAAAATAAAATAAAGAGGCAGGGATTAAGTGGACTAAATTATTGGAGAAGTCTGGCATACATCACCAGAGAAAAGGGTTAGGTCATTTCACTGGAAGATGCAGTTATGACATTTTGATCAGGTCAAAGAAAAAAAGGAAATGGATGAATAATTTGCATTAATGTCAATAATGCATTGAGAAGAGATCGCTTAGTTTATTAAACCTCAATTTATGTGTCAGGACTAGATCTGTCAAATTGCAAGTTAATACATTTGTCATTTCCTTCACACTGTTTAATGTAGTAAGTGTTTCAATAAGGCACTCAAGGCCAGGTTGTATTATGAATACAGACCCAGTTAAAGATATTGCAGCCACTTCACTTACTATCAGTGCCCTTCAGCTCTGAATATCTTCCAAATATAGCACAGCCTCTCATACCTTATTGCTTAAATACACTTGCATAAAACCCAACTTGGTTATTTATATAATTTATATATATACACACTTTTTTTTTTGTACTTATGTTGCAACCCTGATGCATTCATATTAATACTTACTGTTCAAAAGTTTGGAAACATTAAGATTTTTATAATGTCATTTTTTTGTGTGTGTTTTTCAAAGAAGAGTAATATTGAGAATTACCATCTGACCACATTAGTCTGATGTATGTTGTTTTCAGCAGGATAGAGGATATGTGAGAAGAGTCATCATGTCATTTAGCATTCCTCAAAACCTGCAAACCGCCTCGTGCACCATATGAACATGAGTTTCTCACGGCAGGTAAAGACAGCCATTATTGATTGTGAGCACGCTTCATACGGCGATAAGTCCATACAGCACGATTCGAGAGGTAAAACTCTAGACCCGCTGAAATAATGCTTATTTGCTCAATGAGAACGTGTTTTAGAGATGAGATGTAGATCGATGCAGTGCCACTTGACTCATTTTTCTCAGCAAGCCGACAGGCCACACAATGGCTCGGCTCTTTTGTTCTATCTCCCCTTCTCTCTCATTCACCACTATGGTTCCTGTAAGTGCCTCTTTACCTTAAGCTATTATCGCCTGTGAATTTACTCATAATGCTTCTGCATGCACTGTTGAAATATATCAAGCGTGCGACTGTAGCTACACTGAAGATAGCCACGGCGCTCTGTACTGCTGACGGACTGATTTGTCCCTCTTAGCCGTTCTCTTACTTCTGCATTAGCACCACCATCTGTCTTGTTTCCCTCAGAGAGAGTGAAAAGGTTTAGAGATCTGGAAGAGGAAAATGTAATTTTTCTGCATCCTCCAATCTGCAACACGAGGCACATCAGCATAATACGGTGTCAACAGCAGCACATCACAACGCAAAAAATCACATTGTTTCCATTATAGTCAACGAATCTGTAAGTGGCCGATGTGCCACACTTGCTGTTTTGAGAGCTACGGCAGCCACTTTTTTTTTGCATTTCTGAAATACAATTATTTTATTTGTATAAATTTAAACAAATAAATGTATAAAATGTTTGTATACATGAAGTGTTTAATTTTAAAATTTTAAATTTGATTATGATTTTGGGAGCTAGTGCACAGAGATTAAACACTTAGAGAAAAAAACAACCCCACACCCCCCCCCCCTCCCCCCCCCCCCCCCCCCCCCCCCCCCCCCCCCCCCCCCCCCCCCCCCCCCCCCCACCCCCCACCACCCCCCCCCCCCCCCCCCCCCCCTCCCCCCCCCCCCCCCCCCCCCCCCCCCCCCCCCCCCCCCCCCCCCCCCCCCCCACCCCCCCCCCCCCCCACACCCCACCCCCCCCCCCCCCCCACCCCCCCCCCCCCCCCCCACCGCCCCCCCCCCCCCCCCCCCCCCCCCCCCCCCCCCCCCCCCATCTATAATATCTTCTTTTTTTTTTTTTTTTTTTTACAAAAAATCTATAGATTGTAGGTGCAATATTAACGGTGAAACATGTAATTTTAAAACGTGATATTGGACTTTGGAAATGCTAGAAATTGCACACTTCAGATTAAAATAATTCAACTTTTTCACCTAATATGCAAAAAATAAAATGATTTCATTTTTATAAACTTAAATAAATATTTACATTTTACATTGCATATTTACAGGTAAAGTGTGCAATTTTTCAATTTGAAAATTTCCAATCAGTTTCGAGAAGTTATCTCATTCTTAAGAATACAAAAAACTCATAGTATATTTAAAGTGACCGGTAAATCAAAGCCAACTCATGTATCTTTTCTCTCTTTTTGATGGTTTGATTTATTTGATCAAAAAATACAGTTGAAACAATAATATTGTGAAACATTATTAGAATGGTAACTGTTTTCTATTTGAATATATTTTAAAATGTATTCAAAATAAATGTATTTTGTAACACTAAAAAAAAAGTTTTTATTTTTTTCACTTTTGATCAATTTAATTTATCGTTAATGAATTAAAAGGAAAACACACACACACTGACCCCAACATTTGAATGGATATTTATTAACATATAATCGTATTACTCTTGCCAAATTCTAACTTGGAGCTGACTGGTTCATTATTAGTGAACAAAAACAAGATCTCCCTCAAACAGCAGGACAATACCCTCAATACCCTTTCCCCAGCCTCTGACTTATTAAATATAAACAAACTGTGCGTGCAGGTGTGTTGAGAAATCAGCCTATCATAGAAAATAACCCCATCAAAGAACAACCACAAACATCCATCCTATTCCACACCTCAGCCATGAAAAGACCAGAGTCTTCGAAAAAGGTCTGTACTTCTGTCTATTTCCTCTTATTTATTTTTTCCTCCAAGCAGAGACCCGGGGCATGAGGCAATTTCATAACGGCCTGAAATATTGCAAAGACCTTTTTACTGAGGTTAAACGGCGTACAATGGGTGCTCTCGTGTTACACAAATACCGCTCGACATGCCAAGGTTCCCTCTCTCTCTCTCGCGCTGAGGAGACTGAAGTGCAGTATCTGCTGCAGAGGGATGCAGATCGGATGTGTCAGGAGTTCCTTGAATGACATGCCATCATCTGAAAGCAGCTGTGACATGGGGTGAAGCAGCAGTGCTCTTTGATAGAGGTGCTCCACCACACACTGCTTTGCTCTTAACCACTCAATACAAAGAGAGGTGGTACCGGACCACCTGGTCCCAGACGACCATAAAACATTCTGGATTTGCAAGGGCTTTGACTCTCTGGCCTTGTCTTGAATGCAGAGGTCTTGTTAATTTAAGAGGAATAGCAGAGCTAGAAAGAACGCCGTGTGTCTGAGCTCTACAGCGACCTGAGATCTGGAAGCATTTTCCCATTCATTTTGTTAGTTGTTGATTAATTTAATTAATTTAATCAGTTAATTATTTAATTTAAAATAATTCAATTAATTTACTTTTTTTTGTTTTAAGGCAGAAGACTAGTATAAATAAGCCTTTTTATGTGAACAATTTATCATAAAAAACTGCATAACTATAGCAAATGAAATTCTAACATGAATCATCAATAACAAATAGCTTTACTCACTCTTTATCAACCTGCTATCCCCCACATTTGTATGGCTTGTGGGTGATTTTCACTTGTTGATATTTGATGATAATTCAACATCATGTACCAATAAATGGGTAACAAATGTGTGTGTGTTCATGCACTCCGATCAGTTAATTACACTCCAAAGGTTCTGATCACATTTAGCAGTTACACAGAATAGAGTAAAATGGCTGAATCAAATGAAATGAATGTGTTAAGTCATTAAATAAATCAAACAAATAAATAACACTCTATATATATATATATATATATAATATTTATATATATATATATATAAATATATATATATATCTATATATATAAATATATAAGTATATAGTGTAGAATTTATAAGTAGGATATATGCTACATGTTAGAATTTGAATAAATATAACATTTTTCTAAACTTAAAAATATAAAAAAAACTATATAACTATATCTATATATATATATATATAGATATATATAATATATATATATATAGATATATATTACCATTCATTAAAAAGTATATGAGATATATGTTAAATTAGAATTAAAAAAATAGCTACAACATAAAGAAATATGGTCATGCAGAATAAGGCATTAATAGGTGCTTTATAAGTACTAATAAACAGCTGATATGCTAGTAATATGCAGCTAATAAGCAACTAGTTAAGAAGATAACAAAACATTATTAAAAATAAAATATATTAATATTAAAATGTAAATAACATTACCTGTCCTGGAAAACATTGCTTTACAATTGATAAAACATTACATAACTATATCACTAAAATACACACAAAATATTTAATTCACATTAAATATTCAAATGTATCAACTACGCGAATAATATGCAATGAATAATATATGTGAATAATTAATAATAAGCTATCATTGTGCAGTAGATTTCTTTTAAAAAGTTGAAATCCCACTCATGTGTGGTTTCTACACAAGCATAAATCATTATCGATTTAACTTAGAGCTGCTAGGGCTGTCTTAAAAAGTTTAAATATTATTGCTAAATCAATGTCAGTATTGTAAAAATGTCAGTATTTATTTGCAGAAGTGAGTATTACGCTGTAATAGCTGAACAGTGATGTGCCCCACGCTTAACTGTGGATCAGCCCCTCGGTTAGGCCTTTTATGAGAACATGCCCTGACCTGCCCGACTCCACCCCTCCAAAACAGCAGCACCTGCAAAAGCCAGGCAGATGGCTGTCTAATGGAAATGGACTGAATTCGCGACGAGTTTGAGAGAGAGCGAGATGCACAGGAAGGAAAAGGAAGGCAACATGAGGAAAATGGATCCTGACACTGGGGACGACACTTCCACCAAATGTCACTGCACTCGCTCCGGCCAGCGTCCCGAATCAGGACTGCACATCAGATTCAGACAGCCTGAGATTACGAGAGAAAAAAAAGAGAGAATGACAAAACCACGTGTCGCACAAGAGAAGGCGAGGACAGACAGAGAAGCGTGTTTTCACGAAGCGCCAGTCTCCCCTAGCGATGAGGAGATAATGTAGTGTTCAGTGAGTGTTGCCAGGTGCTAAACCTATTTGCTTACAGAAAAGCAGGATTGCGCCTCCTACCCTAATTCGCTGGCTCGCACACAGGGCCGATGGCGACGTGGGGAACCCGAGCAGCCGTGGCAACCTGACGAGCCCGAGATTGAAAGAAAGCTCAATTATATTGTTATTGGCAGTCGAACATTTGCAACCCGTCACATGGAGCGTTGTATAGGATTAGCATTGACAAACTGCTGCCTTTCCTGGCCGTCTACCCAGTTTCCTCCTCGCTTCCAGCATCAGATAGAGCAAGGAGGGGGCCGTTTGCACATCTGCCAGCCTATTAGGGAGGTAAAACAGAACGAGTCATTTGTATGGATGGATCGTGTTCGCGCAGATCCCTGCAAATCAACACACGCGAACATGTTAGCACGTCCGCGGACATCTCTGCGCAAGTATAATAAGTGTAATCTGCATCCCACTACCTTTCTGCAGGCAAGCGCACCTCTCCAGAGCTATAATCACAGGGATTGAACATAATCCCATTTGGATAGACAGTTACCACAAACATTTGTTACTCATTCACATCCGCTTTCCCTACATTTATCTGGCCTTATGGGTGGGTGGCACGACCGAGATCCATGACGAGTAATTTTACATCACAGTCAATGTATAGGTCATTCATACACACACACACACACACACACATATATATATTACTGTATAATATAGGCATGGGTGTGTGTGTGTATTTATATTTATTTATTTCATCCCCCATGCTAAACCTATAAAATATATATTATTACATTTTAAAAATAATATAGTTATATTATTATTATTATTATTATTAAAATATACTTTAATCCGTCTTAATTTTGACAGTTCAAAAGTCAAACTGAATGAGCCAAACCAACCAAATCATACATCACAATATTACAACATTTGATTCAAAGCAAACATTATTACTAAAATGCTCATCCTGTGAAGCATTGCAAATTATTTAATACTATATAAGCTGTATGTTTACATACAACCAGAATACAAGTTTTAATACCAGAATTAAGTATATAATGTATTCACATAAAAACACTGAACAAAATTATAAACGCTTTTTTTTTGTTTTTGCCCCCATTTTTCATGAGATGTACTCAAAGATCTAAGACTTTTTCTATTTACACAAGGCCTATTTCTCTCAAATATTGTTCACAAATCTGTCTAAATCTGTTGTTAGCTGAAGCCCTTCTCCTTTGCCGAGATAATCATCACCACCTCAACCGGTGTGGTCATATCAAGATACTGATTTAGACAGCTGTTATTCCACAGACGTGTGCCTTAGTCTGGCCACATAACCTGCCACTGAATAAAATGTGCATTTTTACTCGTATTGGGGGGTCCGGGGGGGGGGTCGAAAACCAGTCAGTATCTGGTGTGACCACCATTTGCCTCACGCAGTGCAACACATCTCCTTCGCATAGAGTTGATCAGGTTGTTGATTGTGGCCTGTGGGATGTTGGTCCACTCCTCTTCAATGCTGTGCGAAGTTGCTGGATATTGGCAGGAACTGGAGCACACTGTCGTGTACGCTGATCCAGAGCATCCCAAACATGCTCAATGGGTGACATGTCCGGTGAGTATGCTGGCCATGCAAGAACTGGGATGTTTTCAGTTCCTTGCAACATGGGGCCGTGCATTATCATGCTGCAACATGAGGTGATGGTCTTGGATGAATGGCACAACAATGGGCCTCAGGTTCTCGTCACGGTATCTCTGTGCATTCAAATGCCATCAATAAAATGCACCTGTGTTCGTTGTCCATAACATGCGCCTGCCCATACCATAACCTCACTGCCACCATGGGCCACTCGATCCGCAACGTTGACATCAGCAAACCGCTCTCACCCACACGACGCCATACACGCTTGTCTGCCATCTGCCCTGTACAGTGAAAACCGGGATTCATCCATGAAGAGAACACCTCTCCAAAGTGCCAGACGCCATCGAATGGGAGCATTTGCCCATTCAAGTCGGTTACGACGACAAACTGCTGTTAGGTCGAGACCCCGATGAGGACGACAAGCTTGCAGATGAGCTTCCCTGAGATGGTTTATGACAGTTTGTGCAGAAATTCTTTTGGTTATGCAAACCGATTGTTGCAACAACTGTCCGGGTGGCTGGTCTCAGACAATATTGGAGGTGAAGATGCTGGATGTGGAAGTCCTGGGCTGGTGTTGTTACACGTGGTCTGCGGTTGTGAGGCCGGTTGTATGTACTGTCAAATTCTCTGAAACGCCTTTTGGAGACGGCTTATGGTAGAGAAAATGAACATTCAATTCATGAGCAACAGCTCTGGTGGACATTCCTGCAGTCACTCTGTGCAGCTGTGCCAATTGTGCCTCCCCGCTCCCATCCTACAACTTGCGACCACCGTCTCATCTGTGGCATTGTGCTGTGTGATAAAATTGCACATTTTAGAGTGGCCTTTTATTTGTGGCCAGCCTAAGGCACACCTGTGCATTAATCATGCTGTCTAATCAGCATCTTTATATGCTACACCTGTGAGGTGGAGGAATTATCTCGGCAAAGGAGAAGTGCTCACTTAACACAGATTTAGACAGATTTGTGAAAAAATATTTGCGAGAAATAGGCCTTTTGTGTACATAGAAAAAAAATCTTAGATCTTTGAGTTCAGCTCATGAAAAACAGGGGCAATAAACAAAAGTGTTGCTTTTATAATTTTGTTCAGTGTAGTATATAAGCTATATTGTTTAATTAGAATAAGCATACACACATACACATTTTTTTTAAATAATATTTTAGATAATCACAATACTTTGCAAATGAAACATGCTTCCTCTCATGCTAATATTTTCTCTTGTTGGGTCACATTTACAGAGCACAAGTAGATTAAAATTCTCACTTTATAATCACAAAATCCCTATTTGCTATTTAAAAAAAAACAAAACAAAAAAAAAAAAAAAAACCGTTATCGTGAAATTTCAAGTGACGTCATGCATTCTGCTCAAAACTAATTACCACCTGGTAAAACCTTCCCAATCTTTCCTCCCAAATTACATTTAAGAGCTGATCTCTGAATGGAGTGCCATCAATTATTCTTATTCAGAACTAAATGAATTATTCAGAATTAAAATATTCCATCACAACAGCATCTTATCCCATCATATGGGTGGCATGAGGGCTTTACAGGAGCAGGTGCAAAAAATAACATCACTTGACTTATGCAGGCAGCAGAGTTCATGCGCAGACGACCATCTCTGTAAGCCGCGATGATGAAGTACAAATTCATCACAGGGCTGCCCAAGTGGGCACGTACCATGAAGAGACCCTGTGAGCAGGCAACGGTACATGCATATGTATGTGTGCTGCCCGTACAGCAATGATGCATTCACACAAAATAAGCCAATCCGCTGAGATGCGGCGAGGGAAACTGCACTTGGCTTTGGAAGTCAGAAGAAGCAGAGGACTTCATGCTCGGATGATTATTATGTGGGTTGATAACTGTGAAACACTATAAGAACATGTGCAATATATGCAGTGTAGTTTATTCTGCAAACACTGTAAGATGCAATAGATGATGGTGTGTCAGACTATATCAATGTTATTATGGCTACATTTACAAACCCACGCACAGATATTTTGACAGTCTGTTTGTGTTTTATTAACTTTGTTGCTCAATTTTGCATACTTTGTTCCGTTTCTTTTTTTTCTTTTTTTTTTTCCCCCCCGACCATTGTCCTCTGATTTGTGAAGGACAATCAGAATATTCAGTAAAGTCTAAGGATGGTGGCTCGGATCGGTAATCCAAACTCGACTTATTGTCAAGCATCTTAGATGTCAGCTGAAGACGAATATACAACAAAAAAAAAATGTGAATATTTAACACCTCTCAATGTATTATGGTTTTAAAATGATGCATATTATTTACTTATCCCATAAAGCATTCTTACTTATTACAATTCCTTGTCATCTGTAAAATAAAAATTAATACATGTAATTAATAAAACGAATATACACACAATGTGTTGTTTAAATAAAATTTCATTCAACATTTAGCATTAATCATTGTTTAATTTATTTATTTTTTTTACCAAATCTTTTCTTTTTTTTTGTTTCTTTTTTGGGGGGGGGGGGTGAATGCTCCATATTTAATATCGTCTTTCTGTCGTTAAAAACTCATCTCACCTCACAGCTGAAATCTTGAGTTTTCCTCATTCCTCAGCAATCTCATCCTATGCTGATGTTTGAAGATAACTCACAAATAGGTATTAAAATGGATTTAACTTTAAATATGTTGTTGGGATCCAATCAAATAAGCTGGAGTATTTAATCAAGAAATCCACAGAGCACGGTAAATAAGTAAATAAAGTAGTAACTACATAATATTCATATACACACTAACATAATCGCATCCTAATATTAATTACTCCATTACAACACCCCCTATGCAATTCAAATGTAGGAATTCCCATGCATTCACTAAAAACCTGAGTCTCACGTAACAATGAAAGGACATACAAGTAACTGGATTTTAGATAAGAAATATTAAAAACCTCATTGATATTTTCGCCCACCCCACCCATTTAAAGCATTAAAAGCAGGACAGAGACAGGCCCAATCTCGGTGGGCTAACGTTTGCCTCTGCTTACCCGTAATGCCACAAAAAAGACAAACAAAGGGCGATCCACACGAAGATGACTCAGCAGACGTAATTACTAATGTACCGCCACCGTCTCCAAGGACAACCAGCGACTATCTTCAAGGACAAGGTAAATGCCCACTCACTTTACTATTATCTCTAATACAGTGCATGAGTGTTATTACCCTGACCTGAGCCAAATGGCACGGTTTGACCGGCCATCCACTGATTGCTTGGGAAGTAAGCAAACTTCACGCGGTGACAGATTATGTCCTCCTTGACACGAATGAGCTCCTGAACCTCCTATAAATAGCATATAGATTACAGGTCATAAACGGCTCCTCACCTGTAGCATGAGGTAATCACAAACAAACTTTAAAAAATTTATCCGTTTTGCGGCACAAGAAACACAATTGATTCCCGCCTTAATAATTAATTTTATGGTCAATGATCTTAGCAACCGTAATTTCTGTTGGACCTAATCATCTGGAAAATAAAAATTGCTCAGATCGTTTTCTCCATTTGTTTGGTTGCCAAGCAGCCGGCAAATTTCCCTCAAAGCTGCAGTGTGTGACATGATTACTCCGCCTGCGTGTTGCCATGTGTCTGTGCTGCGTGTTTTTTTGAGAGAGCGACAGAGAGACTCAGCATATCGCTCTATACATTGCAATTATACTAATTTTCAAGCACTGGAGGGCAAGAAAACAAATAGGAAATAGATGATGTAGGAACAGCATCGTTCTGTTGTCTCTGAAGAACACAAACACTCCATATGAATTCCTTCCTACGCAATACTACTTTTTTTCCCAACATATTATTATGCTTACTACATTACAATAAAAGTTACTACTACAAAATGTAATTACCCTGTAATTAGAATGTTTTAAGTTTCACTAACCATAACAATGTGAAATTTTATGACCGGTTTTGACTCATTTCCAGTCTAACATAATAAGTGAGTTGAATCCAAATTGATTCAGTGAGATTGCAATGATTCAGTCCAAGGTTCAGACTGATGTCTTTATGTTCAGTTCAGTTTGATTTGCTAATTAGGTTGTATGGTTTGTTTAAAACGACCTATTGTACACTATTTAGATTAAAATGTACGGTACTTTTGTTTTTGAATGTAAAAGGCACAGATTATTGTGTTATGGTCAAAGTATTTTTTATTTAATTTTTTGTCGATGTATGACGGTTTCCACAAAAATATGAAACAGCATTCTTGAGTAAATAGCATATTATAGCAAATGATTATACCTGCTAAAAATAGTCATGTGACGCTGAAGACTGGAGTAATGATGCTGAAAATTCAGCTTTGCCATCACAAGTATAAATTATATTTTAAAATAGAAAACAGCTATTTTAAACAGTAATAATACGTCAAAATTATATTTGTATTACTGCATGTTTGATCAAGTACTTGCAGACTCGGTAAGCATAAGAGACTTATTTCAAAAACAATAAAAACCTTACAGACCCCAAACTTTTGAAATGTGTTTAAGAATCCAGATTGCAATGTTTGAAGACTAGTTCTACAGTCTGTTAATGCAATGTTGCTGTCAAATGCATCAAGAGTGATATACGGTGAAGTGTCAGCCAAATATGTACACGTGCCCATGCAGCAATTCCCCATCCCCCCCTTAACTAACACCGCTGAAACATTCGATTCATCCAGCATCAACACACGATACCTCGAATGGACTCCTTCCAAATGAAGGCTTCAAACCATTTCTGACCACCATTTTTCTTGCATCAGTGAGTTTGAAAGCCAATCATGACTGTAAGAGGAAAAAAATAAAACAATAAAAATAACCAGAATCAGGAATGAACATTTATGTGCAGCTAGCACATTTCCTAACTACTAATTGCAGGACCAAACGGACTCACTGAAGTCGTTACTTTCCCTGTACTTCATCGTGGCCCTGGGTGTAAGTTATCAAATTGTACACTGCAATGGGCTCTGTTTTTGAATATTTCAAAATATATGTGCATTGTATCAACCTTGTAATTTATATTTTTTTTGGAGGCTTACTGCATTTTTACTATATATATTATCTATATATCCAGATATTTTTTTTTTATAATTATTTTTTTTACGAATTAGCGGCTTGGCATAAAATGGCACAAAAATGTATTCAGCTACAGATGTAATCTAGCCTTTCATATACTGTACTCATTTTCACTTTTGCTACTTAAATCAGTTTAGGATTGTAGGTCAGTGGAGAGAAAAAAAAAGGACACAAAAAACTAAGGATCATTAAAAGTTCTGAACAACTACAAACCAGAGGAGTTTTTAAACGGGTCATGTACTTTTTTTTTCCTTCTTTTTTTGTTTGTTCTCCCTGTAGTCCACTTATAATGTTAGCAAAGTTTTGCTTGTTTGTTTTTGCGCCAAAAACCCATAATTTAGTTTTCCATGGCTGTTCCTCTCTGACCCTTTGAATCAAATGGGCTGTTTTCATGCTGTGCCTTTAAAATCCCAATGTAAATTGCTTCTTCGCATGTAAAATGAGAAAGAAAACTTTTCTGAACTCTGCTGTTGGATCCAAGTTGCTGTTAATCCATTATTCAAAAATAATAACGATAATTATGTCCAAAGCCTGGATAAAGTGGCAGATCCACAAAGCAAAAAAGTTAAAGTTTCAGGTTTCTGATCTCAGAAAACACGATAATAAACATGAGAACAAGCTGTTTCTACCACTTACACTCAGTTGGTTGTTTGGATTTTTTATCACGATTTTATTTAGAAACATCAAAGAAAATCTGATTTATCCTTTATCTCAGTTTGGCTTAGTACTGATTGCACTGAATCCAGTGGATCTTGCCAAAACAGTTTCGATTCTGACAGATCAGATCAGTTGAATATGCAATAACAAGAAATCTGAAATAGAGGCATGTTGGATTCATTCGTTCTCTGATTCCATAGTGTTTCCCATTTAATTATCTCATCTAAATGCTCATAATAAAACATTTATACATAATTTATAAAAGTATAATTGCATGCAACATGCCTCTATCCTTTATAATTGTGATTAAAATCATTAAAATCAAGATCATTATGGCTCCAATTTTAAGAGACCTTAGTAAATACCGACCGTTTCAACACGCGAGGTAACTATAGAACATGAACCTAAAACAATTAGGGCCTACAACATCATGATAAGAAATCAAAGAAATTATCTGAAAATCATATGCTTTGCCGTGCGATTCATCCAGCTCCCTTTGCAAACAGCTTAGCGTCTAATGCAGCACCATACTGGTATATAAAATTCTGCCTGAGGCCTTTCAGCCAAGCCAAAACAACTTAATGGATTAATTGGGGAACCGACAGAGTTAATTAGGCCTTGGGAGGTTATGATTCCACCCTACGTCAACCCTTGCTTCAGTCTCAACAGCCCTGCTGAGCAACCGCCACAATTAGCAGAGATGTTGTGTCAGTGTCCAGGAATTAGCAGGAGGAGGAGAGATTTTGGCCGCAGAAAGATGAGGAGAAGGAGGCTGAGAGAAGAGGAAGCACGCAGGGTTCTGAGTAGGGTTGAGTGCCATCCCAATTCAGGATATCATTTTGAATTTAAAACGCATTTTGTATTCTGGAATTACTCTGAATTTGAAGGATCCTAAGGAAGCTTATTTATGCCAGAGAATACAAAATAAATAAATAAATAAAATGTAATTGCAACTTCTCTCAATTTTAACGTTTTTTTTTCTTGCAATTCTGAGTTTACATCAGTGGCGCCTGCAGGTGTATAGCTGTACATGCTCTGACTGGCCTGAGGCTGAGAAACATTCTCCCTGTGAATATTTCAGCAGTTATTACCTATTTGTGTCCCATATGACTGGCAAATGAACCAGCAACTCCAATATTTCGTGATTTAATCATTCTTTTGAGTCAGTTCTCTCTTTTTGGTGAACTGGCCCGAACGTGTTTGGACTGCTCTCTCACTGAAGCCTCCCCCTGGCCTCAGGTCTGAAATTAACGGGGGCCTGAGGCAAAAACACCACCAAAAATGCACATGCACAATTAACTACATCTATTACGGCTGTCGCAAATAAAGTGAGAATGAAACGGAAAATGTTGATTGTGGCATTACATTTAGATCTGATTATATTGCATCATAATTATTTTTACGCGTTTTACAGCGTTGCACATTATAACTAATCACACATTCGAGAAAGGGGGGGGGGGGGGGGGGGGGCACCGATTCCTTGTTTCTGAGTTTTGAATGTTCAGTCGTGTGTCGCAACAGAAGCGCTTTTCAGACCACTCGATATCTGTTACCCTTATCTTATCCCATGGCAGAAACAAGCTCCCATAGTGCATCCAACATAGGTATTTTCAATTAAATGTTATGCTCGAGTTCACCTTACAAATTCACGTAACTGCTGCAATATTGTTTAAATATTTTAATAGTTCAATCATGACAACTCTCGGAAGATTTTAGCATGGTGATGGATATGACAATGTTAATGTACTTGATATTGGCGGAATAGATCTGCAACGCTGTCGTGTGGCTGAATTGCTGTGCTTAAGCGTGCTGTTGGGTTATTGCTGTAGTTGTAGTTATTGCTGCGTCTGCGTAAGCCAGCAGTACAGACTGGGCTATATATTCCGCCAAGGCATACGGCGATATGGTGCTGTGAGTATTCAAGACATTCCGCTGCTGCACATTTCTTTAATAGCATAATAACCCGTAGCAGATCTATACAGGTGGAGCTGGGGAAGGTGGAGGGTTTCAGAGAAACTCTGAAAGCGCGCTGCAGGAATCTCTAGTGGATGCTAGCCAGCCATATAAATGCAAGGCCGTAAGCTCATTGACTGCATATGCAGCATGAACCAATCATAATTGTGCCAAGTCGTTTAACTCTGAATATAATCAGTTACGTTAACAAACCGTCAGCCTGCACCATCTAGAGTTTCATGACTGAAATAAATAACCACTACTACTACTACTACTATCATCAAGTATATACGCTAGACTAGTTGCTCCGTATTGTCTTTATTTTGTATTAACTAAAATTATTTAAAACAATACTTGCTTTTTTATGTAAATTATTATTTTACTTGCTGTTTTTCTTGTTATAAATTCTCTTACAAATTGGAAGGGAAACAGTTTTGCAATTTTGAATTTTTCTCAACTGAGAGCAGATCATTACTGGATAAGCAGGAAGGAGCGTTCGCAGAATACCTCCTCTTTCCATGCAGAAAAAAAGGAAAGCTTTGATCTTAGCAGATCTTAGTTTGCATCCCGCTCAAACGATGACTTGGCACTTTCCGTGAATCTTTTTGGAGGAAGCGCTCGTGTTTCTAGCCACCTACGCAGACGTTGCGTTGAATTCCAATGCTGGAAATGCTAGCGGAGTCTTTTTCTGGTACGTGCATGTTTTGTGAAGATTGCTAGCATCTCCTCCGCCTGGCGTCTGCTGTTTACCGTCCCCAGACCCCTCCACACACCCCCAGTAAACGGATGCTCCCACACCCCCTCCTCCCTCCGCAACAGTCTACACATGCCTGGCAGGGGCCAAATTGATTGGTGTGCTCTCTCCCTTCAAAAGGACCTGAACTCAATTTGCTTGCAATGGCTTCAATTTCCTGGCCAGCCCAAATCTGCCCTCTTTTTTCTGAGGCTTTTTTTTTTTTTGCCTACTCTTCCTGGAGGACCGTCATTTCATTTCATTATTTTGTGCGAATCCACCTGCCCTCTCCGCCTACTATTCATCCTGCGACAGAGATCAGCGTGTGTGTCTGTGTCTATTTGTGTGTTTCCTGAGAGGACAGAAATCTGTTTGCCTTCAAGCCCAGATGTCACCTGGTCTACTGAACCGCTGCAAAGAAAAATGCACACATTTATGCAAAGACCTGTCATGATGGTTTCATGGCATGTGCATTACAGTAGGATCCAAAAGTATCTGTCAATACTAAGGGATTTTTTGCATTTAAACCTTTGAAATACATTTGAAATGTTGAAGTGACTGACTTAAATTGAAAATAACTAATGATTTTTGTACATTATATTTAGTAAATTACTGAAAAAAAAGTGGAAAGTGGTGTAAAAACCAAGGGATGCCACATCAGAGACCCTCATCTAACCACATCCAATCAGTTAATTGTATACTATTAAGTCTCAATGATTGGTTTTAATACCTCATAGATGATTAACATTTTAGCAGACAAAAGGGGCTGTATGCATCAAACCAAAACCACCTCAAACAAGAAATCTGAATGCAGGAAACTAAACTGACCACTTGTAATTATCAAATGAGCAGAAGTAATAGAAAAGCCACATTGCTGCTGGTCAGGTCAATTTAGACTGCTTTAGAAGTGAATCACCTTCTGTTATATATCTGTATCACTCTACCATGACCATCTCCCTAGCTAAGTCAACCATACCTAGACAACCAAGTATATATGCATGGTAATGCCTAATAATAATATATGACTGATTTTTTATGTTCATTGGAAGTACTAAAATGGTGGAAATGATGGACTAATTACAATTTAGACAACTCATCCACTTGGAAAGCACCACTTTTGCAATCAATGAATCAATAAACAAACTTATTTGTGAAATATGAAAACACATACATGTTACTCTATTATTGCATAAAACACTTAAAACGCTGATGCTTCAGAAGGAAACACAATGCATTAAGATCCAAACTTTGAATTTGAAGATCAGGGTAAATTTAACTTATTTTGTCTTCTGGAAATCATGTATATATCTTATGTAATATTATATATTTATATTAATTTATAATATAGATTTATACAATATATACTACTATAATATATATATATATATAATATATTATTATATATATATATATATAATAATGAATGAATGAATGATGAATAAATAATATATATATATTTAGGCAAAATAAGAAAAATGTACACATCTTCATTATGTTCAAAAGTTTACACCCCTGGCTCTCAATGCATCGTTTTTCCTTCTGGAGCATAAGTGAGTGCTTGAACTTTTTGTAATCTTCATATAGGTCCCTCAGTGTGAAAAGATTGATCCAACATATGCCATTGTTGGAAAGGTTCAAGATTTTCTGAAGAACAGCGGTCAGTTTATGCTGTTCAGCGACAAACAAGTCAGACTAACTAAACAACTATCAACAAAAAATACAAATATAATACAATATAAATAATAATAATAATTTATCTTGTGGACTACATGTAAAGTCTTATTCAGTTAAGTACTAAATAAAAAATAACATGAATTTTGTATGATCTCTCAACTGTATATACAAACACACACACACACACCACACACACACACACACACACACACACACACACACCACCCACACTTTGAGTATGTTTTTTTCAGTTTTTACTTGGCCTTTCTGTTGTGTAATAATTCTCAGAGTTTCTAAAACGAACATGAACACACAAAGCAACATTTTGACATTTTTTTTTCCATCTCATTTTTATCCCTGTCAGAAAACGTGTGATTTGCAGGGTGCAGTGGCTTATTGTGTTAAAAATTCTAGACTGTACACTTTCAGATTTTTGTTTTCTTCTAGCGCTGCTGAAAATAGCATGGCATTAATGAAACTGCCGAACTCTGAGTGCGCTGAAATTTGTCATTACATGACAGCAGCCATTTGTCATTCTGAGATTTGTAATTAATGCAGTTTATCTGCATTAACTCTTTTGATCCATCACGCTCCTGACTGCTGTGAAACATATTTTCAGGGCTGAATATCGAAAATAAATGGCACTGGAAATGCATGAAAACAAACAGCTGAAATGTGCGCTTCAATCAGCATGATGGTCTGGGTCATAAGGAGCCCTGCCGATCAGCCAGTCTGCCAAATGCGCAAACAAATTTATTTAAACGTTGACATGATGTCGAGCGGTCAGATGTTTAAGTGCATTCTCAGCCTCAAGTCTTTCTCTGCATCTCCAAGTTGTTAAACTCCACTGATTTCCCTGTCATAGCTGATTATCAAAAAATAGAGTGTGAAAAAAACTAATAAATTAAAGTCAGGAAAGTTCTCAGACACCTCAGCAGAGGCAGGCCCCTCTATCTCAGTGCCTGTGTTCGTCCGACTGTAAAGTAATTGCCCGTCCAGACCTGATGAGCGGCAGAGATGGTGTCTGCAGTGGCCCGAGGAAGTCGTCTCATGGCTGGGCATGAGATTGGAAAAGCCAGCCCCTGGTTTGCTCGAGCTCCTGGGAAATTAAGTCACCATGTATTGAGGTATTGAAATGAAGTATTGAACACGCCTTCCCTGACTCAGTCACTGGTCCAAACGAGGTAGAGACAGCCAAATCCCTTTATGAAAGGAACAAGAATTAAGGCCATCCCATGAGATCTCTGGGCCATCTATAATCTCACAACAACTCCGTAAAGTCAAGCAACTCCTCACTGTGAATATACCAGAATGTCTTCCTTTTCAGACACACCCAATTCAATTTTGCTGGTTTTCCATTGCTGAACCCACACAGCCAATGCGTTTGCCCACCAGTTAGTAACATGATATGTAACTGCTGTCTACTCTAGTTCTACCCTTGGCAGAGGAATGTCGGGTTAATTTTATGCTTTATTCAATTCTAGTACATGATTGTTTCCAGCCCACATTTGCAGTTCAGCCAGAGTGTGTTTGATTGACAGATTAAGGGATGTGGTTGAGTGACAAACAGTGGATTTATTAACCCAAAAGTGACCTTAAAGCCTCCAAGGAGGGTTTGCATGGAACATAGCATTCAGAGGATAAAAGAGTAGGTAAAGAAAAAAAGAGACTCAAGCCAACACTCCTTTCAACTGAATTCCAAAAGTGATTTTCTCATTAAGGAATCTATTTTTGCATATTTCCTGAGCATTCAAAAGGCCGTTCGGCACAGTTTAAAGTGTCCAGTCTGCACATGACATCCCGCCATAAGAGAGGTAATAGGCATCTGTGCTCACAGCAGGACAGCAGGGACTTCCTCTCTGACAGGAAGCTGATGATATACCTGTCCTGCTGAAAAGCCATCTCTCTTTCCCTGCCAATCACCATATTACATGTAGCATCTTACTGAGAAAATACCATCAATACTACTCCCCCTCCTCCTACTACTACTACTAATAAGTAATCAGTATTCTTTAATAATTAATAATGATATTTAATTTTTCATTATCAGTGTCGGTTGAAGATATAACAATTATGCAAGTGTAATAAAACAATAAGAGAATGTAATATAAGATATGCAACATTAAAATATATTATATTATTATTAGTAAAAATAGTAGTAGTGGTAGTATTAAAATGTGAGTGGCATTTTTCACTATGATGCTGAGATGTTGTGGGTGGTTTCTTACACCATGTCTTCTGGGCTCTAGATACGCCTTTAATGTAAGTCAAGGGATTTTATTTGCACATTTTATTGCCCACCAAGTGAAAATCATAGGTAAGCACACCTTTCTCCCAACAAGCCTTACAATTCAAGGTATCCTCCACGTCCGCAGCACAAACAGCACAGCTCACACACTAAATCTCTAATACTAGCACAAGCAATACTAACACTGATGCTAAGCACCACTAATAAACAGAGAGAAAAAAACAAAACAATGCCACATAATGCACGCATGTTTTGTTCCAAACTGACTCATTGTGGAGGAGTGTGTGTTTAAACATGACCCTGGTGCTGTAATTCTGTTTGGTTCTGATACTAAATCTCTTATCTGATATCTCTTTCACTTAGTTTCTCTTTCACAGTTTTCTCTGGCTCTGTAATTCCTCTGGGCTTAAATAAAGAGATAAGGCATCCAGTGTAAGTAATGGTGTGCACCCACGCAATCCTAACTAACTGCGCTTCAGTCCACACGGACCACTGCCAGTCCATGGGAAACCCCACTTCATAGTGTGTGTGTGTGTGTGTGTGTGTGTGTGTAATTCCGAAGCTCTGAGCTGTTAGTTAATGCCTTGCTTTACAGCCAGTGTAATATATACTTTCTGAGAATACTGAAAGTACCTCAATCATTCAGCTTGTAGAAATAATAGTCCTTCATACTGAAAATCAAAGTCAGATGTATATTATTATCAGGCCTGCACAGATATCTATGGCCACAGATATCTATCTATCTATCTATCTATCCATCCATCCATCCATCCATCCATCCATCCATCCATCTATCAACAAAAGCAAACATTTAACATCTTGACAAATTTGCGTAAAATAAAAAACACACATTTAAATCCATTCTATGTATATTATTTCAGCTTTCTTGTATAAGTAAATTAGTAATTATTAAACTAAAATGTAAAAAGTTAAACTTAAAATTAAAGTTATTAAATATTTGCATAATCACTAATTCCAGCATATATGTGTTTGTTGTGTGTGTGTGTGGTGTGTGTGGGTGTGTGTGTACATATATATATATCTATATATATATATATCTCAGGAGCCCATTTTTAATAAACCGTACATTCACCCCCAACCGCAAGTGTGTTCACGTAGAATTTTCATGGGCCAGGTAATTAAATATAAATGTAAATTACACTTTAAAAAATGCTGGGTTGTTTCAACCCTATGTTGGGTCAAATATGGACTAACCCAACTGTTGGGTTAAAATGTTAATGTAAAAATGTAACCCAATGGTTTGGTTAGTCCATATTTGACCCAACATTTGGGTTGAAACAACCCAGCATTTTATAGAGTGTAAATAGACAGATTGTGACCCTACAGTAATGGTTTACGTGTTTTTTCCAAGTCCTCTCCAGGTAAAAATAATTAAGTATAGTTTTCGCTATGCAGTGCATTGGACATAGCGGATAAAACTGGGCAAAACAGTTTTTGTAGTATATAAATCAATCATAAAATTGTCATAAGAACTATAGCAAGTTAAATGATAGATAGATAGCAAATTATTGGTTATTGTCCAGCAACAATTAAAAGTAAGAGATAAGTTACTAAGTTACTAACTTGATGAGATTCATGCTTGGCTTTAATAAATAGAATATTGATTACATGGTTAATGTAAAAATAGAAAATATATATATTTTTTTGTTTCTTTTTTTCTGATAGTGTCAGTGTTTATTTAACCAAGAAAATGTGACTGGGACATGAATTTACATTTCATTTATGAAAAATAAAAAATAAAAACATCCTTGAGGCCTTCTCATTTCAGCACCCCATCGCACTCCACTGATGGTTGAGGTGGATAGCAATGGTCTCACACATTAACTGTGACACCAGAAGATCCAGCTGCTGTATATTCAAACAGGGAATATTCAAACAACAATTTACACCTTCATGTGAGCTCCAGGGTTTAATCTTACACATATACGGCGTCTTGAGAAACTGAGAAATAAGGAAGGTGTTTTTAAAGGGGCCAATCATAGAAAATAAAATATTCCTTCAGAGTGCAAAGCTCCCGCCACCCATACCATTTTTGAAAGCTGACCTTGTTTGGGGGTGTTTTTACTTCAATGTTACATTTCACATGTGAAAATGTGAGCCAATCAAGTCTTTTACATATAGAGGTCTTAAAGTTACAGCAGCAAAAACAGGCTGTTTAGTTCCAAGGGTCAGAGAGAATGTGGAAAGGGTCATTAAAAAACTAAATTATGACTGCGAGAAACCTTGAATAGCCTTATAACTTCAGGGGAAAATGCAAAAGTGTCGTTTATTTTTTTTAGGATCAGAAATGCATTCCCACCTTGGAATCCGAGTAATAAACAACTCTTGCATATCTATGCACTAGAATAATATCTCCGGCTTCATTCTGCATTCTACAAACGAAAAGCCAGGGTTCTCATACATCAAAATCATTCCAACAAACTCCTCCGAAACGCACGGCAGCATCAAAACACATCCGTATGCAGCGCGTGCATGAAATATTCCCTGACACGCACGCTGAATTGAATGTTAACGTATGAACCATACGTGCTTCAAGTGAAATACGGCAGCTGTCTGCTATTCATCTACTCCTGTCCTTCTGTATTGTCTTCACTCATATCTCAATGGACTGCGTCTATTGTCTCAGCGTGCATCAATGCAATGTCCTCCATTACTCGCACAACACCGAGGTCGTCCACCTCAAACATCAAAAGAATGATAAGCAGCCGGGATTCAGAGAGATGCATGTGAAAGGCAACCGCTCCATTTTCTGTGCATCACAATATCTCAGGGTCATTACACTGGGCAAGGATCAATACAAGAAAAATCACAAGTGATTGGGCCTGCCACTCAAGACGAATGCAGGCCCAATCCTCTCTTGTACCATGCGACGCACTCCAGGCCCTGAGAGCGCATTCATCATTCCTGCTTTAATGTGCTTAACCTAACGAGCGCTGTTTAGAACGAGCGGGGGAGACTGTTTTGTTGAAGTTATTCAGGCCAGCTCTTCCCTTTGTAATAGATGGGGATGACTGAGGCAGATTGTGTCTGCTCCCTTTATCTTTATCTGTGAGAGAAGTGGCTGATGAGAGTGTAAGCAGAAGATGATGTAGGTGACACACTACAGTGGGCTCTGTATCAAAACCTAGCGAGATGCTTTGCTGCGTACCGTCTACATAGGCAGCTGCCAGCTGAAATGAACTTCAATCATGACTGTTTTGGAACACTCTATATCGGCAACAACTCATGTGCCACTTCTAATGGCTGATTTCAATAGAGTTTGGTGTTAACATCTTGCTAATGTGGTGGTACTAAAAATACACGTGAATACCGAATAAACTATTTTTATCAAAACGTTTTGATATTTATTGAAATGTAAAACTTTTATTAGCAACAATGTAGTTGTATTATATAATTATCGTTCAAAAGGTCTTATAAACAGATTAATATTTAGCAAGGATGCATTTAATTGTTTAAAAGTATAACTAACAATTTTAACTAGGACACCATGAGTGTGTTCTTGATTTTCTATTTACCAAAAATGTATAAATCACAGTATCCACAAAAATATGAAGCAGCATAACTGTTTCAACATTAAGAAATGTTTCTTGAGCACCAAAGCAGCAAAATATAATGATTTCTGAAGGATCATGTGACACTGGAGACTGGAGTAATGAGGCTAAATTGTAATAGTATTTCAAATTTATGTTTATATATCTATAGAGTCTATATATATATATATAATATATATATATATATATATATATTATATATATATATTTTTTTTGAAAATTGTTTTTTTTATCTAAGACTGCCTAGAGAGACTCCCTCAAAAAAAAATGAAAAACATAAAAATATAATAAATTGATGACCTATTTTTTATGATATTTAAAATATACTATACAAAATATGAAAATATATATTATAATTGAATCTTAGTGGAGGTCATCTCGAAATTTGATGCCATGCAATTTGCAAACATGGCGTAGACAG
Source organism: Sinocyclocheilus anophthalmus (assembly GCA_018155175.1). Classification (NCBI taxonomy): domain Eukaryota; kingdom Metazoa; phylum Chordata; class Actinopteri; order Cypriniformes; family Cyprinidae; genus Sinocyclocheilus; species Sinocyclocheilus anophthalmus. Next base: position 74,928 of record JADLZN010004850.1, read on the forward strand.
TCCATTTAATTATGTAAAATTAAAGCAAATCAAATGTAAAATATAGAACAGAATAAAATATAATTTAATTCGTTAGTGGAATTTATATTATAAAGAACTATATTATTTTTATTATATATTAGATAACCTCTTCGTATAGTATATAATTATTATATTTAAATATCAAAAATATGAATAATTTACACTATACACAAACACACTGTAAAAATATAATGCACTATATCTTTTTGTTGCTTTGATAAGAATACACATGCACAGAATATGTACAATTCACACTGATTTAGAGCAAAATTATGAACCTGAAGAGAGTATCCTCACTCAGTCTTGATAAAACATATATATGTTGAATGATTAAACAACACTTCCTTTATTCAATAGATACCACTGTTTAAACAGGAACTCCTCGTATTTCAGTACAGTGCTCTTTTGAAGTGAACAAATTCACATCAAACTGTTTTGGAGAGGGAGCATCTGCAATGAAAATAAATGCATTAAAATGCGAATGCAAATTTGGCATCAAGCATGTAACACCAGGCAAGGTGTAGTACAGTACAGCAGGACACATGCAAGCCATTATCGGTGTGTTTGAGATTTAGAGATAGCTTAATGAGACGTTTTCTGCTAGCACTTTCATCTTCAGCGCCTTGCCTTGACTTTCATTAAAAGTCTCATAGTGGAGCACAGGGAGCCAAAGGAATGTTTGCCTTAGCGAATTCAAAAAGCGAAGAGGCCTAACCAGTCAGCCGAAGAGCTTGTACAGTACTTCATTCACATGAAAAAACATTGCTCCTCTGAGATCCTCCACGATTATCGCAAGGAACTTGATTCACAACTATTTTTCCTTGAAAGTAAATAACAAAGCAGGAGTTGCTCTGATGGTGAAGAAAACATAAATGTGCAGTAAAAGAGTGTGAGGAGATGGAGTGTAGAGTTAGAGTCAGACGAAAGACTACCTTCAGAGACAGCATCCTAACCCCAAAGAGACCTAAAGTGATTTAAAACACTCCTCATGGACGACAAAACAGCATCTAACGTCTAGTTAACGCATGCCTTGTAATCACTGAAACGTTTTCTGAATTTCATGACCGTCAGTAACCACTTCCGAAAACTATATACAAATACACAGTGCCATAAACGGATCCTACCTCATGCAAAATTGACTTGACAAAATATTTTTTGACAGAATTTTTAGATTCTACAACTCACTTTGAAATGATTGTCACCCCCAAATGTTGACAATTTATAGCAAGGAACTCTTTGTTGTTTGAAAAGTGTTTTCCCCCACACAATTTATTCTGCATACTCTGACAATTTTCATATTGACTATATTTTTATAAATATTCTTAATCAGTTTTTATTTTAATATTTTCTCTTTTCATTTTATTTTATTTAAAGTTTTAGCAGTTTAATATATATATATATATTTTTTTTTTTTTTTTTTTTTTTTTTATTCACTTCATATTTATGTATTTTTATAGTAATTAATAATGGTTTTAATTTTAGTTTCAGTTTTAATTAACTATAATAACCCTGGAACAATGTCCAGCCTCTGCATATAACAAATCAATAAATTGCCGTACACTAGGTAATCTTTACTATGTTCTCGATTCTCTTGAGATATTATTTCTGAAAATATAATTGTTTCAGTCTTCCACATCTCCCCCATTGACTTCCATTCAAACAGAACCGCCTCTGGTCTCCTGCCGCGTTATGCATTTTTGAACAGAGATTGAAGGTTCACCCCGGGGGTAAGTGCTCTGTTTCACGTTTGTTGCAATAAGTTATAGGATAGATGTGAAACTGCCTTAGGGTTAGGCCAAAATGTGGCATCTTATAAGGCAGCATAACTGTTCAGAACAGCCTTTACAGAGTGCGTCTTAAAATAGGTAGATCACTATGGTTTGAAAAAGATCTATAGCTCAAGGGAAGAAGAAAAGGTGAGGATGAGTTGATTTAAAGTGCACTAGTCCGTATTCATAGTCATCCATCTAAACTCTTTGGCACTGCTATGTGTGTCACTACCAGCAAATAATCTTCTCGCTGAGAACTTATTATCTCGAGCATCATTACTGCACTATGAAAGCCCCGTGATGAAATTTGGCTTTTCAAGACTCTCAGAGAGACCTAGACAAACCCAAAGTCGGGGTCATGGCGTGATCATTGGCTGGATTTGTGAATCAGGGAAAGGTGCTCTGTAATGAGGTGGCCGCTGCTGCAGGCACTCCCTCTCACGGCACCGCTAATGCTCTAATTGGATTATTATGGTCATAATTAAGGATGGAACACACAGCAAAGAGCCACTGAGTCTAGAGCTCATTACTGTTGTTCAAATGCACAAACAGACGTGGCAAACAAGATTTATAAGACACAAAGGGGACGTCTCTGCTCAAATATCAACTGCTCTGTGTGTGTTATGACAGATGGCTGAGGGCAGACTGTGTGTTTTCAAAGCAGTGTGTGTGTGTCTGACCCACAATAAATGGCTAATCTTTCATTTTGCCGTGCAACGATGACATATACACACATGGCTCACTCATGACTTCACTGTTCTAAGAAAAATACTGGAAACAAAAACCCAACTAAGTTGAAAACACCGCATTCTGATGAATTTCTGACATAGAAACACCAAATCGTAACCCTTTACCAGACAAACTCAACTGGGTGATCTGCAACTCAAGAAGGAAATAAGACAGATAACAATATTGAAGGAAAGGATAAGAGTAAAATGAGCAGAAGTCTGTCCAACATTGTGTTGTTTCTGGCTGTGTGTAGCACATCCAGCTCTGCGGTTGACATTTACAAGTCTTAAAGGGTTAGATCCCCAAAACATAAAAACTCTGTCATTATTTTACTTCCCCTAATCATTCCAAACCTGTATGACTTTATGGAACACAAAAGATGATATTTAAAAAAAAAAGATCATTAAAAAAAATGAATAGTTAAAATGTAAAAACAAAATTGGATTGATTGATTGATTGATTGATTAATTGGAGGAAAGTCATGTAATGACACAATGGTGACTAAATTGCCTCATTTTTGAAGACTGCACCCTCTGCGGGTCACATTTGTCAGCCACATACGTCATAAAGGCTGTCTCATTTCAGAAAAGCAACCATTACTTTCCAAAGTTAGAAAGAAATTACAGCAATTTATGTCTCCCCATGATAAGAGTCCTATTCTATAATGCTTTTCTGAAATGAGACAGACTTGATGCCGTATGTGGCCGAAAAACGCGACCCCCAGAAAGCACAGTCTTCGAAATAAGACAGCTAATAATGACAATTAAAAATTGTAGGTAACTTCTACGATATCGCCTTTACCAAGCACAGGAATATAAACAGCCTGTTTAATTCTAAGGATTAGAAAGAGTGTTTTTTTTTCCAGAAATCACTTTTTTTTTTATTGCGCATTCCAAGTAATATCAATCAAACTGCAGTTGGGTTGTTTTGATTAAGTAATAATAACTTAAACAAATACAGGTAATTTACAAAATTAAAGTTCATTGAAAGTATATATCTTTTTTACATATTAAAAATTTGTTTTATAGCAAAAAGCGATAACTGCAACAGTCGTTTTTTGGCAAAAGCAGATAACACCACATTCATGTTTTAGAGGTAAAAAAAACACTAGTTTAATCTTTGTAATCTCCTCAGATGACAATGTAGATGCCTGACAAACGTTGTTGTTGTTGTGATCATAAACTGTATGGATGTGACTGCACGCAATACACGGAGCTTTTCCCTCACCATTGTAACGCAAGGTTCCGTGAAAACGTTTCAGCTTTTATTTTCCTTTTTTGCCCTGAAGAAGATATCACAGCTTCATCAAGTTCAATGAAACTATCCATCCTCGACCACTTTTAGTCAGCTTTGGCGAAACTCCTCTAAGCTAGCACGTCTTTTCAAAGTGAAAGTAGCTTTGTCACCAGACCTGAATACAGCGTGCTGATTCGCTAAAATGGATTTATCGGCTTCTGTTCAAAAACAACAAGGGTGCTTGTCGGCTTCTGCAGTAAAACGTGAACTCGTGATGCCTTGAAAGTGGACAAAACCGGCTTTTTTGACAAAACGTGTTTAGGGTTCAGATCGCACTATATGTAGAGAATATTGTGGCGTTTATCGTTTTTTGCAAATGAACTCTTCATATATATATATATATCTAGATTCCTAACATTATAGTGAATGCTGATGTGGAGAAATAATTCATAACAAAAAGTATTATCTGACCCTCTAAAGACATAAAACACATTACATGTCCACACCCCGAGGATATCCACACATAAGAAAGCACAGATTATTATAACCGCACATCTAAGTAAGACATCTAAGATTCAGGTCTGTCTCTTATTCCCTAGCTCTCGCACAAGCTCTCATTTTCCACGATGATCAGAGCGCTGTCAATCTCAACCTGGTCATTGCATCAGGGAGGAAAGAGAAGACATGTTTCACTTGCGTCAGAAAAGTCATGGAAAGAAAAGAGTCACAATCGGATGCGTTTTGCACCCGCTACGGTCTCTCTCTGACAGCTAATTATGAAGTTTGCATCCCTCTGTGCTGTGAAAGTAGCTGCTAGCAAAAAAAGACGGAAGAGTTATAGAACCCCATTACTCCAATGCTCGAAATAAATGGAGGTTCGAGTAGCTCTCTTCCGAACGTGCAAATCAAACACAGTCGTTTCATCCAACTCTCTAGAGAAGAGAGAGCTTTGAGAGACTTTGATGTAGGCCCACAGAGGATACGGCACGTCAATTGAAAACATAGTTTTAGGGCTTTTTTGTTATTATTATTTTAAACTTTGGTATAAAATAAAGACAACTGACTGTTTGGCTCCTTTTGTAAGTGGCCTTCTGAACCGAGTATCCAGTTTGTATGTTTATGATCTTCCTCAAAAAAAAAATTAACAAACAAATATATGAACGACTTTTCTTGTCAGGCGAAACAAAACAATTCTAGTTGTGGTAAACAGCAAACATGACTAATATAATATTCAGAAAGAAAAAAAAAAAGCATTAATATTAATAGGTTTATTCCTCAGTTTGAATGCCTAATGCAGTTCATTGTGCATTCAGGCTACCTGTCATGAGACACCAACATAACAAGGAGGGCGATTTATTCGGCAGAGTTGAGTCCCACACAGGGCTAAGAAGATAATAAAGATTAATTTACCATTAAAATGAAAGACTAGAGAATCTTTGCTTTCACTCTGTTCCTTATGAACTCTCTGTATATTGAGGATAATGGGCTACATATCATCTTTCTGGATCCTCAAAAGAAAGCCTGTCCTCTAATTCGGTCCTAAATTCGAAGTCTTATCTTTCAATCATCATTTACTCACCCACGTGTCGTTCTAAACCAGTATGATTTTCTTTCTTCAGTGGAACACAAAAGGTGAAGAAAATTCTGGCTGCTCTTTTCCATATAATGAAAGGGAAAGGGGACAGGTGCTGTCAAGCTCTAAAAAAGCACCATAAAAGCATCAAAAAAGCAGTCAATACAAATCATGCACTACATTATACATCTTCAAATCCATACAATGGTTTTGTGTGACGAACAGACGATATTCACTGAAAATTGTACAAGTTTTCAAAACCATATAATACTTTTTGTGTGATGAACAGATGATATTTACAAAAAATCTTACATTATAAATCTTCAAATCCATACAATAGTTTTGTGACTAACAGACGATATTCACTGAAAATCTTTAAAAAGCAGTCAATACAACTCATGCGCTACAATATGTCTTCAAATCCACACAACAGTTTTGTGTGACTAACAGACAATATTCACTGAAAATTGAACAAGTTTTCAAAACCATGTAATAGTTTTTGTGTGACTAACAGACGATATTAACTGAAAATCTTACATTATAAGTCTTCAAATTCATACAGTAGATTTGTGTGACTAACATATGTGACCTGTGCTGGCAAAATTAGTCACAATGAGCACATTTTCAAAACTGAGTTATTTTTATGTTCACATTCTCCATTAAAAGACCTTCAGAATGATGTATGATTTGTTGGAATCGAGCTGCACCTGTTTGACGTCGATAGAGTCAACAGAGTCAGTTTTGAGAAAAATCAAGTTAAATGTTTCTGAAGGTTCCAAAGCAAAATCACCTGCAACATTGCGTATTTTCCTCCATTTGTCTTTTCTAATTAATAATTACTATATTAATAATCACAATATAGCTTTTATTTTATCTTTGTTATCATAAATAAGAATAGATGCAAAAAAGTAGAACAAATATAAAAAAAGAAACAAATAATGCATTACGTTTTACATTTTACATATAAACAAAAGCATTCAAGTAAGAAAAACGAATAATCAAATGTAAAAATCAATTTAGTGTGTTAATTACAAATAAATTGATTATTAAAACTACAAAAGCAGTTCAATCAAGAGCAGCAAGTGATACCCTCTTTTATTTTATTGTTAGATTATCATTAATGAGACAGACGGCATATATTAAGACCTACTGTAGTGCACGGATCTAATATAATGTTACACATCAGATGTTTTTCCCCAACAGTTCCCCAAACGTTCACTTAAAACATAACCGATTATGTTTGTGTGAATACTTAAATACTATAATTTTGTGCATATGTGTATATTTATCGGGATCGCGTGCAGTCGGAAGCGCCTTTATGCGCACGCTTTGGATGACATTCAGCATGACAAGCGAGTGGAGAAAAGGTACTCCTCTCAGAAAACGTACAAATAACGATCATTTTAGATGTTTAATTACTATTTGAAGCATTGAGATCGCTAGACGAGGGCTTAATGAACAAATTTTTGTGAAAACCTCAAAATCAACTAAATTTTTAAATTTTCAATTTTTTTTGCCTGAAGCTCAAAATTAGCCCGTGCGCATTCCGGACTCATTTTGCCAGAACGGGTCACATATGATATTCACTGAAAATCTTCCCCTCCAGAAGATTCAAATCTAATTAAATGTTTTTAGACATGTTTTTGATTCCATGACCAATCAAATCATTGACGTCAAACCTTAAGCGACCTATGTAAATTTATTAGATTTCAATCAATCAAACTTTATTACAGACTCAAGGTCCAAATTTAAAAGACAACAGGACAACATATTGAACCCATAACATCTATCACACACATATCTATTCGAAATACAGCAATACCAATGTCTCCACAGCTTTGACTGATACCGTGTAGTACTAACCCTTATATTGATAGACCCACAATAATCTCATTGTTAGAAGAATTATGCCAGCAGATAAATCTATATATGTACGATTTTGTAACAGTGCTTTATATTTGATCTGAGAGCTACTTTTATTTTACAGAATAGAGAGCACAAGTTATATGGACCACTCTTAATACTTTCCCCACTGGCTTTCATTACATGGAAAAGGGCAGCTAGTATATTCTTTAAAAATATCACCTTTCGCCTTGCAGAAAAAGAAGGTCACAGGGGGGGTTGAATGACATGTGAGTAAATGATGACAGAATTTTCATTTTGGGGCGAATTATTCATTTAACAAGGTGAATAAAGGGAATGAGGAGCAATGGAGAGCGATGAAGTATCTTTGTCACGGTGAAGTGAGATCAGTCAGAGGTTCTATAGATAACAGTTCTCACTGTTACCAAAGCAACGCCTGAAGCGTGACAGAGCAAGTGTGACAATCATGCTCGGCAGGGTCAAGGTAACAGCAGACCTGAGCGAAGGCAAGATGGCCCCCCACTGAAAAAGACACAGATCATCCTTCTTTCTTTGAATGCACGAGCATGGCTGTGACCTTGAGAGTCAGAGCACTCTCTGAAGAGCCATTCCATTAGTGTTAAACAGGCGAGTGCTGCTCATAATATGTAGTGACACTTTGAATCACTGAGATATTCTTTACAGATTTTCCTTTTCACATTCATCATTAGCCAGCGGCTAATAAGAATGATCACATTTAAAGTCAAATAAGGCCATTCGCAATGCATTTTCTGACAAAAAAATATAATACAATTGAATGCAGCATCTGATATTGTCTATTAGGAATTGTTTACAGTGAAGGGACTATTGACGACAAAGAAAGTATAAAGTCGTTTCAGAGTTATGGGTCATTGACAAAAAATGTAAAACACAACAAGCTCTTAGAAAAGTATTCACAATGGTTTCATAACAATGACTTTTACACCATTTTCAACAAAAGTTAACATTTAATGACCAAGAATGTGATGTAACCATCAAGAAAAAGTTTTTGAGACATGCAAATCGTAATCATTATAAATATATTAAATAAATAAATTAAATAATAATAATAATAATAATAAATACATCAACTATGACTTTTGCCTCAATAAACCCTTTCTTTGCTGCTTATTTATAGTTAGTAGGGTAGTTGTTAAGTTTAGGTATGGGGTAGGTTTAAGGGATCTAAAATATGTTTATGCAGAATAAGGCTGAGGGGATATTAGTGGAGTGCGAAGGGATGGATTGAAGCCCCGCCCACTCTCCCGCCGCTGAGGGTGAACTACCACTGGCCTCTAGAAATGTTGTGGACTATTTAGAAGTGGAATCGTCTGTTTTCCCGCAGGGTCCGTCCATCCCTGCCCCTCTTGAGTCTTCTGAATCGTCTGACTCGATAGTATCTTCTGAATCTCCTGAGCCTCTTGTGTTCCCTCCCAGCCTCCATCTCCCGCCTCCTCTCCATATATCTGCCAGTTTTTTTGCCCTGTCTTTGCTGGTTCCTGTAAGCCCCTCAGCTCACCCTCAGTCAGCACCATCCTGGAGCCTCGTCTCGCTAAGGGTCTTCCAGTCTCCAGCTCTGACGTGAGGATCCCCTATCTCCGCCTCCATCCTCCGAGGCCTGGATTCCACCTTGGCCCTTCGACCCATCGGCTCCGCCTTGGCTCCAAGCTCCCTCGTCTTCCCTGTGGCCCATCATCTCAATGGCTCCCTTGTCCCTCCGGCTCCACCATGGTCAGTTATCGTCCATCCATCAGCAAGGGATTCCACTCTTTCGGCTGCACCTTGTCCCTCCATCAATCTGGCTTTTACTTCCCTCCAGATCCACCTTGGTCCTCAGTCACTCCGGCATCTCCATTCTTCAGGATCGCCGCCGTCCGTAGCGCCGATTAGCGATAGGAGGATTAAGAGCCCTGGGAGGAGACAGACCGCCGAAGAGCTAGGGTGACATTGAGGGTCCTCAGGAGCTGCTGACTCCGCCTTGGCCCTCAGGACCCTCGATGTCACCCTGGCTCTGTCACAATGTCACAATGTCACCCTACCTCCACCATGGGCCATCATGACTGCTCTGCTCTGGGTCTGCGCCTCAGGACGTCCTCCATCACTGCCGCCGGGGTCTTGTCGTCATCATCCACCGCTTGTCACTGCTCCTCTCATCATTCGGCCATTCCTGTCTGCTCTTCAGCCTGTCATTAATTGCTTGCCCTCTCCTCGTCCACCTCCAAAACCCCCTCCATCCCTCCCTCTTTGTTTGTTTCGGCGCAAAGTTACGCCTCGCCGGAGGGGGGTGTAATGTCACTATTATATTCAGTTTAGTTCTATTCTAAGCCTTTTAGTTTGTTTTCCCTCAGTTCATGCCTTCCTTTGTTTTGATTTCCTGCCACTCTTTAATTTCCATGGCCACCTTCATTATTACTTCTGTGTTTCAGCCGTGTTTCATTAATCATCTCGTTTGTGCCTGCTTTATATAGTTTACCCACACAGTCACTCTTTGTACAATCACAGTTATGTTTATGTGTTTGCTAATGCCTGTCTGCCTGCTCCTTTTGGATTTATTGTTTCACTTTGTCGTGTGAAACTTCATTCATCTGCCTTCATCTGTCTGCCTGCAAACACTTGGGACACTAGTAATATGCATGCTAATAAACAACTACTTAATAGTAAGAATTGGTCAACACTAAAAATAAAACAAAATGATAAATGCTGATGCCATGGGTTAGAGCCAATCGGTACGGCTATAGAAAGAAAGCACGTTTCCTTGAAATACATTTCCAAGTTTTCAATCTCAAATCAGTTTTAGACTAATCTCGCACAAAAACATTCGAGCATAAAGAGAGCCAAACATGAAAGTAATCTTCAATAGTGATTAGCTTCTTTGAAAATGTCACCAGACCATTTTGCTCCTGTCCCCTTCACAAGGAATTTCATCAGTGCAACCATAATCTTGAGCTGCCATGAAATAACAACATTCGTCATCTTCGATTTAGCAATTAAGCCATTCACACTGTCGTGTGACACCACCCACCATGCTCAAGGAAGGCAAAAATAGCTTTGGGATCTGGTTCATCTTCTATTTCAAGTCGGCTGGTGACCAAGCATTCTACATACAGACTTTGCATCGGTGACCTCCAAAGCTTCAAAACACTCCCGAGGTTTACCAGTCTATTCTTGAGCCACAACAGGAAATGTGTGACTATTTCATGCATTTTTTTTTTTCGTTGCACCACTTTCTTTTACTTTTGCGGTCTCTCTCCAGCCATTTAGCCACCTGAACTGGTGGTAAAGGTCTAACTGAGCCCTCATACCCATAGTGTCTACTAATTATTCTGTCAAGTGCCTCTGGATTCTTGAAGCACGTTCTCGAAGAGGTCTTCCTCCCTTCATAGCAGCTGAGCAGTGTTCTCTGAGGCATTTCTGAGAGGTGTCCGCAACTTCTCTAATTGCTCTGCTTTTCTGCAATCCTCACAGAGGCCATGCACTGAAATCAACAGTGAAGCAAACTTCTGAATTATTAGGATGAACTTGACTTACATTCAAGGTTCTATGCGAGTGTGTCAATATTTGATAGATCTCAGTGAGTATGTTGGGGGCAGAAGGCACAGATGGTCTCAAAGAAGTTAAGTTATAGAGTTGTCTCTTCAGTATTTTAGTAAACCAACCTCATGTTTCATTCATGAGACCCCTTGACCTTGTGGGCAACCCCAAGCACCTCTCTGACTCATTTTCTTTCCCAGAAAAGTAATTCCTTCTACACTGCTAAGTGGTCAACTCTGTCCAAACCTGATGCCCTCCTCTCTGCTCTGGATGTGGGTGAAACAATTGATCCATTGGCAGGAGAAACCGACTTCTTAACAACGAATCTGAGTGTGAGAATTATTTGTTTCTTGTTCCATTTCTTTTCCAAATGCTGGTCAAGCATCAAGGCTTGCTCTGCACTCACTTGCTATTAAAAAGCTGCTGACTCTATACAACGGCTAATATAGGTCTCACACAGACAAACACAATGATCCTCATGCTGTGAGATGTGCATGCCTAGAAAGAGTATATATATCTTGTCAAATATGTGGAGTTGTAAATTAAAACATCAAATGGAAATAACAATGTGCACAAAAAATATACAATAGTTTGGCACAATTGGATGTTCAAGCATTAGTACAGTCAACCAACAAAACTCTTCTATTTTAGTGCCAAGAATGTTTCAGTAATAGATCATCCTTAACAAAAACACAATGGATACTATGATGTTTTGCTGGAAACTATGGGTACAGACATAATTTGAGTGTGAACAAAGTGTGTGGGGGACAAGTTATCACCTTGGCTCATGAATATTAATTATATGACATCCACACACTACTGATTTGCTGAAAGTAAGACATTTAAAAATAGGTGCTAGCCGAAGATAGCTGTTAACCACTTGTAAAGCACAGGCCTTAGGCATTTTAATTTTTTTTTAAATAAAATAAAAATCCTAAAATTAACTGAGAAAATTTAATTTACACTTTAAGTGGATGGGTAAAAATTTCACTGAGGAATATCAAAAGGAAAATTTGTGTTGGTTAAAATATTATTGGAGGCATAGTCCTGAAAATATCTAAAAGTGAGGGGAAAAGGTAAATGTTGCATTGTCTATGGAATTGCATTGCATTGTCTGTAGTATCTCTTTATTTGTGATTTAAACACAAAAACAAAAAAAAAACATACATTGTGAGCACCACAAAGTCATAAACCCAGGCATTATCAGTCAGTAACAAACACATTTGGACTAATATGGCATAAATGCCAATCATGTATCCCTGTCATTATTACACTCAAAAGCACACAGCGGGATTAAGTACTTAAGAGAATTTCAATAAACTAAACCACTAGCGCTGTTAACCCCTCCAACACCCCACTCATTCCGGCTCATCTCACAGACAGACGACCAGTGACTGAACCTAGTCTTTCTAATTCAAAACAATATACAAGTTTACCCTGGAGTAACAAGCAGATAAATGTTTCTCTCTGAAAGAGCACAATATCAGGGTGCTCATATCTGGGGTTGTATGGCAACCATAACTTCGGGCCTCAAGATCAACACTAACTTAGACTTTTATACCCATCTGTTAGTGCCCTGAAGCACTAACATAAAGAATAAAAGGATTCTCTCACTGATAACTTTGAAACAACTACTGAAATAACAGTGTGTGTAATAAATAAAAACTATTGCAAAGCTAAAGTTACTTGGCCTATAAAGTATATCTGTGACCACAGAAATTAAACAAAATACAAACTTTCTTTCTACCTTCTTGCTGGTATGTGGTCGGTGAGGAAATGTATCTCAATCTAATTCAATATAGCATGCTTTATTGTCATAAAAGAAAATATATACCCAGCAAAGCATGTACAGCTCAGTAGAGTATAATAAAAATGCTGCAAAAATAAATAATAAAAAGTAAATTACAAAAGTGCAAGTTAAATTAAATGGAACAAGAATAACTCATCTACAATTTTAGATTATGATAAAGGAAAAAGAAAATATGAAAGAAAAAAAATCAATCTATAAACTACAAAGGATTGGGTAAATAAAAGAAAGTATGACTAAATAATTTAATAATAATGTATGCATTTAGCAGACACTTTTATCCAAAGCAAGTTACAGTGCATTCAGACTATACATTTTTTACCAGTATGTGTGTTTCCTGGGAATCAAACCCACAACCTTTTGTGCTACTAACGCAATGCTCTACCACTCAGCCACAGGAACAGTATATTTAAAAATATTTATCAATCCATCTGTCCACCTTTTTTCTCTCTCTCTCCTTCCACATACAGTAAGTATATAATTTCTGGAGGATTTCTACTTCTGGATAATGTCTGTTAACTACCTTTCTCTGCATCTATCTATCTATCTATCTATCTATCTATCTATCTATCTATCTATCTATCTATCTATCTATCTATCTATCTATCTATCTGTCTGTGTGTGTGTGTGCAAGAAAAAGCACCCCATTCTAAAAAAAGAAAGCATCTCCGTGAGCTCTCTTCCCCTCTAACCTCCATTACCATGTCAGCAAACAAAATCCGAAATGAAAATCTGGCGCAGGGTGATGAGGTCACAGGCTAAAGTATGGGCGAGCGGCATCTGCACACTGACTCTTTCACCCTGATCACACCGCATGGAGAGATAAGCAGCCTCTTTCTGTTCAATACCCCAGATCACTGCATCAACACAGTGTGCTTTACACAGCTCCATCTGGCCCTCTATCAATGGCAGAATTACTGGAACGGTTTAGCAGGAGATTCGTTTGATTTGTCCCTGTGGATCTGACAGGGAGTTCCTAAATGATACTGATGCTCCGTTCACTGACTTCTGGTAGCTCAAACTGTAGAGCATGCTAACAATGCCAAGGTCATGGGTTTGATTCCCAGGGTAAGCAAGAACTGATAAAATATAAATGTGTACCTTTGAATGCAATGTAAAAGCATCTGCCAAATGAATAAATGGAAATGATGGATGTAAACAAAGCACTTTTACTTAACCTTGTGACTGAGATGAAAAGAGGAAAGAAGAGCATTATGGAATGATGGTACAGAGGGAAATAGAGTAATTTGGGGATGTATGGATGGATGGAGAGATAGAGAGAGGGAGGGATGGATGGAGAGAAGAAGGGATATAGAGAGGGAAAGAGAGAGAGAGAAGGAGGGATGGAGGGGTTGGTCGATGCTTGGATGGTAGGAGGGATCGAGGGATGTATGGAGGGGTGGGAGGCTGCTTGGATGTAAGAATGGATGGATGGATGATTAGAGATTAGAGGATATGAGATGAGAAGAAAAGAAAAGCAAAGAGATTTGATTAGAGGCGAGAAGAGACTAAATTTAATTAAAAATGAAGAGAAGAGAAGAGAAGATATTTAAGACTTTAATAAGATACTTCCAGCACCCTATTCACTGCATTCCACAAGGACAGACAAAGTATAAGACCCTCACAGCACATAAACACAAGAGTGTGTGCCGGTGTGACAAAATAAATCAAATTCTTAGAAAGATGCATTTTGCATTCACATTTATATTCCCGTCAGAGGCTTTCATAACAAAGCGACATTCAAGGAAGTGCACGTATTGATTACATGACAGCTGCCTAGGTAGGCAGCTAAAGTGCGAAACAGGACACTACTACTACAAGCACCTGATCCGCAACCGTACAGCCCCTCAGATTTGCTCGCCTTCCTCTGCAGCCACTTGGATTAAGTATGACGAGATTAAAAGTGACTACACTAAAATGATTATGAAAAGCTTAGGGAGCATAAGGTGGGCTAGCACACATTAGCCAGGCAGAAGGAGCTCTGCCAAACAATTCGGAGTTCTGATCCTTGAAAACAACTACAGTCGAGTTGAGCTTGTTACCGACCAAAAGCCAGCAATGTCCTCGGAGAGCCTGATCTTGTAATAACACAGAATAAAAGCACCCACGAAACAAAACAAAACAAAAGAAGTGAATGCCAAAACACATTTCACCTAACCTCGAGAGAGGGAGGAATCAATAGCCGGAAGTCATCCGTACTCTTTATGGAGGCCTCCGCTTTTATGTAGCACTGAACGCTCGCTCACAATCTTTCTGAGCCTTCATCCTTTTTTTCCCAGTCAGCACTGCTTTGTGGCTCCCCCTGCTTTGTCGAGCTCCCTTAAGGGGCTTGCAGTCTCTCTTCAACAATTTATTTAATTATTTCAAATATTACACAACAGTGTTTTTGTTGAAATGATAGATTGGATGCTGTATACAGTATGTGTATAGTGTAAAAATGTCAGAAAGTGGTGCACCATGCCGTGAAACTCCACTGGATACGGCCGACAATGATATATTAGTTCCCGTACACCTTTTGCTATTTTCCGGGCTGCCCTCCCTACTCAACCCTTTTCCATGAAATTGTCAAACATCTCACACATCACAGACATTACTCCAGTAAAAGATACAGTGCTAAAATCAATAGCGGTGTTTGCCTAGGAGGCTTCGACGGCTGCAGATACACACCGCAGGTCACATTGTGGCCCATGCAGCTGATTACCTCCAGACCCTCAGGTCACCAAGTCAGGATGCCTCCCTATCCCAGAGTGTGCTGCTTGGATAATGGATGAGGTCCATTTCTGAAGGGTAATTTGAAGGACAGAGCTGTCTTGCACACATCTACAATAATTGGGGGGATTAGGTGACAGTCCTAGTTTTTAAGCAGGTTGGGTTTTTTGGTTGGTACATTACAAAGAAACAAGTAACAATCCAGGTCCTTCCATGCAGATCTAATTGTAAAGTGTTTGCCTGGAATTCTAGAGAATAATTCAGAGGGTGGTGAAGTTATTGTTTAAAACATTGTCTGTATCTTCTAGGAATTAAGCAACAGCTGTTTCTGCTTTTTAACAAAACGTTCACACTATAGCTTCAAAGATTCAGAGAGAACAAGAAACTGTCTGGACACCATCAATGGAAGCAGGATGTTAACAAGAATATCAAGCAATGCTCCATTTAACGCAATTGTCTCATGTCTCACGGGGGCGGACAGTGTGTGTTAAGTGCAGACATTTCTGATGAGCTTTTCTTGCCTGGCATGTGGGCAGGCAAATGTGCATGGTCAAGCCCAAGGAGAGACCATTTCTGGGGTAATAGATTTCCCAGTGCTAGGCTTACTTCACTTTTTTTGGGTTACTGGGATGAGGGATTGGTTTCAGGCGGTATAGGGGGCTGCCAGGTGTTGTGTGGCCCCAGGATAAAGAGAGACATATGGATCCCTCCTTAGCTCAAGAGAGGAGTGGAAAAGGAGAAATGAGGCTGGAATTACACTATTGAGCATGGGAAAATGTCAACCTACTGGCCCACAGAAGACATAACCAGGCAAATCTGGTGGCTGGCATGTACATGAGCACTTGTACATTCATGCATAAAAACAACACCTGCTGGATAGCCAGGTCATCAGGTGGTCAAATCAGATTTGTACCACTGTAGCTCAAATTTGGCTTGTACAAGGAAGCCTTGCCAACCTTAAAAGGTTAGTTCACCCAAAAATGAAAATTCTGTCATTAATTACTCACCCTCGTGTTGTTCCAAACCCATAAGACCTTCGTTCATCTTCGGAACACAATTTAAGATATTTTTGATGAAAACAAAAATAACGATTTTATTCCACATTTTAGCCTCAACTGCGTTGCGCGTCCACAAGTGACGCAGTAGAGAAGAAAATGTGGAATAAAGTCGTATTTTTGTTTTCTTTGCGCAAAAAAAAAAAAAAAAACAAGTATTCTCGTAGCTCGTAGCTGTACAGTTGAACCACTGATGTCACACAGACTATTTTGTTGATCATCTTGGTACTTTTCTGGACCTTGAACGTGGTAGTTTCCTTGCTGTCTATTGGAGGGTCAGAGAGCCCTCATATTTCATCAAAAATATCTTAAATTGTGTTCCGAAGATAAACGAAGGTTTTACGGGTTTGGAACAACACGAGAGTGAGTAATTAATGGCAGAATTTGCATTTTTGGGTGACTAACCTTTTAATCACCTTTACCAAGAAGGTCTACAAGCTCAGCCTGCTCTCCTCCAGCAGGTGGTCCATCCGGTTAACCACCTACACCAGCTGGAAAACACGTAAAACCACCTTAAGCTGGGTTTTAGCTGGATTTCCTAGCAGGGATTATGTACTTTACATGCAGGTTTGCATACATGCATACTCACATTGCACATTTTTCATTTGCAGCATTCTTCAATGAAATATTTTCTAGATATGTTTTACTCAAAACTAGACCAAGATTTGATTTTACTATTATTACTTTTTTTCAACGTGGTCTTCAAGTGTTCAATTTGAATAGCATAGTTTTTAAATGCTACAGAGTGTGAGTCACCATGTTATTCTGATCTCTCACAGTTATGAGAGCTAACACATTTTAGCACACGCTAACCAGCTGAATGGAACATTGATACCCAGAGGAGAAATTAAGAGAGATAGATAGAAAAAGAAAGATGGCACTCTGCCCATATCAGAAGAAGAGAAGGTAAGACAGGGCTGCCAAAGCTCAGTCCCCACTGACTTTCCAGTTCTCATGACTCAGCGCCTTTGACTTTGAGAGCAAACCCACTCGGGGATCTTGAGACAGGCATGATGCTGGTCTACCTAATAGCAATACGCATCGGTTCTTTAGGGTCTGCCAGGCACGGATCGTGTGAAAGACACAAGCTATATATAATCCGATGTTCTCGCTGTGAAGACCGTCGGCAAGTGTGGACGGTGATTGATTTCAACCTGAATGGAGCGCGAGAAAAAAGGGACACATTCCCTTGCTGTCTACCAGACTGACAATTAAATAAAGAAAGAAAAAGATGAAAAATCTGAGTGCACCTGTTATTTCTGGTGTTACCCATGTCTCTTAAATTTGCTGCAAATTCCTCTCACCGCACACACACCTCTTCCATCTTCTCCCGTTGAGTTTGTGTTGTAAAACATGCTGAACTGCAAGGCTCCACATGGCTGCGGATGGGCAAGGAGCTGCACTGCTGAATCAAGCTTTCAACAGAGCAAAGGAGCATGGAACTTGTTCTCTATATATGCAGCACTCCACCTTTTCTGTCTGATCTCTTTGCTGTTCTGTCTTTTATTTCATGGTGCTCCCTTTTCATTTTATTCTCTTTCTCTATTCTTCCAGTATTAATCAAAGGCTACCTGAATGGTCACCCCAGCCATTTAATTATTCATGTTAAAATTCCTTTGCCTGTAAACCCTGCATAACTCTTACAGACGTGCACTTACTTAGCTATCTAAATGAGGACATGCCATAGACTGCTATTGTTGTATATTAAGCTAATTCTAAAACAAAAACAAACAGTTCATTTTTTTGAACATTTGAGGACATCCCCAATTCAACGTCTTTATAATTTGCTCACTTTCATGTTGTTCCAAGCCTGTTATTTTTTCCTGTAGAATACTAAAGGAGAATTTCTGAAGATTGTTAATGCAGCTCTTTTTCACAATGGCCATGGCTATGTCTGTAAAGCTCCAAAGAGGACAAAACAACGTTATAAAAGCACTTCAACAATTGTCCAAAATATAGGTTCGAATATTTGAGATTTAAGAGCAGCAATGGAGGGGAAGATCTTACATAAATAAATGGCTAAATGTTTCAGTCTACTTTGATGACACTTCAATTATAATGCACTTTTTTGGAACTTGACAGGCATGATCACTATACATTTTGAATGGATATGGAGATATGTGAAGATTCTTCAAAATGTCTCCAAACGTTAGAGTACGTGTGTTTTGGAGCAACACAGGAGTGAGTTGACTGAGCTATTCATTGAATACATTAGTTATACATCATAAAATCACCTGATACCCATTTTCTTCATGCGTGGTCACATTCAACTCTTTCTACGCACTTGAAAGGAGCTCTATGATTCCTCTTTAAACTAAATCTTACAAAAACCCTCCCCATCCTCCGATTCTCCTAGCCTCAACAATCTCCTGTTTCTTCCATCTCTCCTTCGAGCTGATTATCGCAGCGCACAAGCTCTTTCAGGGCCAGATAACAGGGCTGTCTATTGTCATGGATTTGAAGGCTGCGGCTGTCCTGCGTCACACCAGCATGGTGGAGGGAGGAAAGGTGGGCTCTCTCGATAAGGCCCCAGCCTAAATCAACCGCCACTTCCTCCATAACAGCTAATTAGTCAGCGCTGAGCGCCCGGGCGCACATTCGGGCTGCGCTGTCCGTCAAGCTTCCAGCAGCCATTGACATCCACCAGCAAATGTCAAGTCCGCCTTTTGTGATGAAGACAAGCCTATTACAGAGAGGCATGCTGATGGGTGGGGGAGTGGGGGGCACGTTGGCATTCAGAATAATAAAAAAAAAAGTGTGTGAATTGAGGGGTGAGACGGAGACAGAAAGAGAGATAGACTTCCCTTTAAAAGCCTGGACATGTAGCAATTGCAGTATTTCTAGCTGACCAGCTGTCAGACTGAGATGGCTGTTAAAGGCCACATTCAACAAGTCAGAAACTTGAAAGAGGGAATAAATGTGTTCACGGACGGTGAAAGAAAGAAAGAAAGAAAGAAAGAATCAGAGGCTAATACCTGTACATGGAGAGAAACCTACAAAAATAGATTTCATGTCATCATTCGACAACAAAACAATGTTTAAAGTCAACGTGTAATTTCAACATTTCAATGTTCAAATTAGGGCCAGTTAATTAATCAAATGAATTTCTATGAATCGCATACAGTATATGAATATTTGCTAAGAAAAGCCCCCAAATGGCATTACACTAAGTTTACCGCTTACACATAATTTAGTCATTTAGTTTTAGAGTTCTTAAAGTCATTGTTTTATAGAGGCAATGTAGTGGTTAAAAATAATATTCCTGAAAAGAGTAGATCATAGCGATATAAACGCCAAGGTCATGGGTTAGATTCCTAAAGAAAGCATGACCAAACAGTTATTGATCGCAGTGCAACTGTAAGTAGCTCTGGATAAAAAGTATCTGTCAATATGAATAAGTTAAAATGTTAAATGCAAGATTGCAGCATGGTAACAGAAAGGTTACAGGTTTAAACCCTACATGGGTTGACCCTTTAAGACACGGTATAACATCAAGTAAAATCAAGAAGATCAATACCGGTAAATAGTATTGTCAGTCCACTCTATTATATATATATATATATATATATATATATATATATGCTACTGGACAAATACATTAGAATGAGAGAGAAAAAAAGAGGAAAGTCCTATGATATTGTCAGCCTTAGTGTATCTGATGTAGGTAGCTGGGTGAAAAATCCGACAGACGAAGACGAAGAGACAGGCACGCAGTCCTCTTGTGTGCCTTGTCACATGAAAACCAGAAGCAGTGTCATGTTTTTTTGTTTAAGAATGACAAAAGTTTTGGTGTAAGTGTGACAGTGAGCGAGAAAATAGGAGAGTGACACTCCAAAGAAACTATGGTGGCATGGGCACCAGCACTCTGTCACAGTGTGGTGGAATCTGTGGAAAAGCTTTTCGGGAGGCGATAGCCATCCACATTTAGCCTTGAGTTGAAAGATAATGCCATGTTCCTGACACATTGTTTTGCTCACTGACTTCCAGTGTGTAGAGAAACTACAACTGTTATCAACAGAGAAGGCCTTGCTTCACTGGAAGACTTTTTTCCTCCATTCATTGGTGAACTTGACATGCAGTCATGCAGTGTACAGAACTGTCACAACAGCGCTTTCCAGTGTTTACCTTAACAGCCATATTGTGCACTTTCATTCCAATTGTTTGCCTTGACATACTAGTCAAAGTTTCTGCAGGCCAGAACATTTTTTCCCGCACTGTTTAGTCATAATCTAGTTTAATGGTTAGTTTTTCATCCTCTCTTTGAGAACTAGACACATTCAATGACATTAAAGTGCAGTATGAAAAATGTATATTCATTTTCAGATTTGCTAAATATTAAACCGACGTGTTTCTAAAAATCAAAATTGCTGTATCTACATATTTTTAAGACAGGTTATCCATAAAATGTTGCTTGTAAGAGACATGCATGTGAAATATGTCCTTGAAATAAATGAATAAAAAAAAAATTATAGGCAAAGGAAACAGGAGAGCAGAGAAAAAGCAATTCACTTTGAGGGGCTACTGTTTGCCCATCTTCCAGTCATAAGAGCGGGAGAAACTGTAGCCTTTGGGATAACAGAATGGATAATGGTGTTTTCTCAGGCCACTGCAGTAGAGCAGTTCGCATTCAATTACAGCCTGCCCCTTCTATCTTCATGCCCTCCTCCTCAGATTCTGTTTCAAATCATTACCTGCGAGGAAGAAACAAAGAGTGGGCAGCCATCTTCGCTGCCTTGGAGCGATACCGAACCCTCGTAGACACACATATGTGCATCTGCACAAACACACAGATGGACTGTTCTGCTAGCTCCCCACCAGCTAGTCTAAACAATCACAGACACAGACCGCACACGCCGGTGGCTATATCAACAGCGGATGATTGTGTGTATATATTTCTCCCTGTACTTGGTCTGTCAGCATAAAATGAGACCTCCACTATGGTTAGGCTGAACCAATGAGACACTAAAAAGCACATTATCGCTAGCTGTGGCCAGAGAAGATTAGCGTGTGTGAAAATAAATCTGAAACGTGCTTAGCATATTTTCCAGATCAGCTAATGAGCTAGGCATCCAAAAGCTAGAAAATAAGCACCTATCTGCTTAAAACATTCAGTTGGGCTAATCAACATTGATGGGAAAGGTTAATGACCTTGCATATTATGGTAAAAATGCCTGAAAGCACACGTAGCAAGTTGCTTAGACATTCATAAACTTGAGGACCTACGCTATACGATGTAAAAAATGTATTCGATTTTTTTTTTTTTCACACTTACACTTAAATCAAAACATGATGCTTTCCTGTCGTACGTTTTCACAACATTTTGGATTTTAAATGTAAGTGAACCGTCTCTTTTTCTCAAGGTTATCCGACGTTAAAATGAAAATAATGACTTAAAAATGAAAGAGACATGCTCTTTTGAAGACACATGAATCTTTGCATACAGAATGTTTGCCTGAGACCAAAACAAAACCATCAGTTAGGCTAAACAACACTGACATCAATAAAAACCTAGCATGTTAGCACACAGAAGTCATCGAATGTTACCACATCTGCAATACATGCTGTAGCTAGCATGCTATTGCGAATATTAGAACATCATCCAGATGATGTTTTCGCGGCGTTCCACGCCACAACTATAATGATAACAACACAGAGAAAAGATATTGTTGGAATCACTTTCATTTCCAGCTAATAAACACTGAAAGCATTGACAGCCAATCAGAATCCACTTTAACAAGCTCAACAATTCAGCATGAGAGATGACAAAACTGCAGAGTGTGCTTATAATGAACACAACGTTATCGCCCATTAGTGTGGATGCTAATATAGTTATCGTTATTGTATTCATTATAGTTATTGTTCTCGGTGTGAATGGACCTTTAGGGTTTGTTTACACAACACCCTTTTCAGCTAAAAATGGAAATCTTTTTTTATTGTGTTTTGGCCGTTCATTTCAACTGCGTTTTGGGGGCATGAAAACGTAAAAATGTGAAAACGTGTTTCAAAGTGCAATTTTTTTTTAAATAATACCGTTATTGACTCCATGTAAACTACAAAAACGCAAATTTGTAAAATGTGAGTCATGCCACCTGCATTTATGGTTCATTATTGGGAATGTGTATTTGCGCAGGCGTGTACTGTTTCTTTACAACCGTACGTCACCTACTAAGGGCCTGGGATGTACTTAAACACCATTTTAGTGTTTTTGCGGATCTTTGTGGAATGATGGGATTATTGTGGCACCGTTGTCTTGTATGTGAAACTTTTCCAAAACCGCAAAGGTATTTGTTTTTTTTTTTTTAACAATCACTGTGTGTAAATGTACCTTAGAATAAACAAAAATATGCTCTATTTAAGACAGCTTTTTGCATCTAAAAATAATTGCAAAAAAAATAACATAATATTCTCAAAATGAAGGTGCAAAATGAGAAGGTGGTAAAAAAATATAATATCAGATGGGAAGTTAGGCTTCATTTAGCTGATATACAAAAAGTTGTTCAACTAATGTGAATAAAAATTAGTAAAATTGATTTGGAATATTTCAGTTTCGGGCTGTATGTGTGCTGCTGAATCTAAAACGAGAATTAAAACCAAAATGAACCTCTTGAACGCCATCAACACGGAAGCCCAAGGGCAGTGAACATAGCATGAGTTAAGTTTCCTATGAGCTCACAGAGATTGACAATTCCCAAAACCACCGACGGCCTGCTCCTCCCAGTGGCGCTCTCTAAAAACAGTCTGAAATTCAGCCAGCATCGTTCACAGCGGCATGAATTATGAGAGGTCTGGAGAAGCTGGAGGTGCGGCTGTGAGGGTTGGCAGCCTCCAGAGACTGCACGCTCAAGGCCACCTGAAGGGGGGGAAGGAGAGTGTGCAGCTTGGATTGTTGGGGGGTAGGGAGGAGAGATGGTGTGATAATGAAAAATCTCTTACTTTCATTGAGAGCGCAAGTAGTGTTAAGTATAAGCCTCCTCCATTTGTGAGAGAGATGAAGAGACCAGAATGATGGAAATGCTCTGCTCCAAACCTTAGATCGGCAGAAGATGCCTTCTAGCAACCTGGGGAAAACAACAGATTTTAAACCAAACTCCGCTGGGTTGCGGGGCTTAACTGGTTATGCGCTTCTTAAAATAATATAGATATATATATATATATATAGAGATATATATATATATATATAATATTATATAATAATATTAATTATCAAGCTGTAATGGTTGTGCTGGTTGAACTCTGTGTTAGTGAGCATTCTACTTTGCTGGGATGATCCATCCACTCACAGTTGTGGCATATCAAGAGCTGATTAGACATCATATTATCAAGATGCTGTTAATCAGCCATCTTGATTGCCACAACTGTGAGGTGGCAGGATTATTCGGGCAGGAGAAGAGAAGCTGTCACTAACACAGATTTTAGACGCATTTGTGAACAATATTTGAGAGAAATAGGCCTTTTGTGTACATAGAAAAAGTATTATATCTTTGAGTTCAACTCATGAAAAATTGGGGCAAAAACAAAACGTGTTGCGTTTATAATTTTGTTCTGTGTATTCGAATATAAATCTTTTGTAACATTTTAATATTATTTACTATCACTTTTCATTAAGTTAATGCATATCTACTATATAAAAGTATTAATTTGAATGTTTCTGCATGTTTCTAAGCTAAAAAAAGCATAACAATACACAAACAAAAACTTATAAGGTCATTTTATCTATGCTTATAGGCACTGAATAAAATATAAGTGCATTTATAGTCAACATTCCTCTGGCATTTACTTGTTTGCAAGACCTTCTGCAAATATTTACAATCCTGCCTTGAAGTTTAGCCAAAAAAAGGTATTAACGTCACGTCAGAAGCGCACCTAGAGTATGATGTCCCAAAAACAGTGTCTAGTTAGCAGCTCAGTAATTTTGGAACAGAGCAAGAGAGAGAGAGAGAGAGAGAAAGAGAGAATAGATGGCTACAAAGTAAAAGGCTATAAAGGGGTAAAAATGAAAAGAAAGAAAAACTTTGTCACAGCATTACCGAATAAAGAGTAAATCTATAGCTAATTAGAGCTGGAGCTACAACAGCAAAGCTATCAGTCATTCGGCGAGCGAGGAGTGAGACAAGGAGACAGGATGCTGGGAGGAAGAATTGAAGCTCACACTGAGCTTTAATGGAGGTCAGGGGACCCCAGTCCACGATGGACCCGGAGACACACGGAGAGACGGAGTGCATATCATCATTAGCAGAGGCTTACCATCGCCCAGACTCGCAACTTCCATCCCTGTGATCACCCCATGATGTGCGTTTAATGGTGAATACAGTCACCCGTGCTATGTTAGAGGTCTTTAGACTGGGGACGGATGTACACTCCAAACGACTGTAAAACTGCAGTCATTAAAGCGAAACCACTAAAGAGGAAGCAGAGGAACACTCCTCATACCTTATCAATCATCTTCTGCCTAATCCAGCAGATCCGCAGATTTATCAAGTTTTAAAAGCTAGCTTTTTTTTTAAATAAACAGTTGCCTAAAGAGTACTGTGGTGGTACTTTGGCATAGTGATTATATCAGATATTCTGAAATATACCACAATATTGAATATTCAAATATCATAGTATTGTTTTGGATTGTAAATGTGAATACCATTACCATTATGCTACCATTATGCTAATATCCCATATACAAAAAAAAGTATTGTGAAGGTACCATGGTACTTTGAAATATACTATAGTATACAAATATACCACATAGTTGTATACCATGGTATATTTACACTTTAAACTAATACTGTGGTGGTACCATGGTATTTTGATAGATATACTTATCCTACATGTAATACACCACGTTATTTACAAAGGTAATTCCAAGAATGGTATACCAATGGAATTCCATGGTATATGTCCAAAAAACATGGCAGTACCCTAGTACTTTTTTGGAAGTCAATTGTACTAACATACTTAGTACTGTGGTATTATCAAAATGGCACAGTATATACCATTAAATGTAATGTACCATCTTACTGTATAGTCATATAGCATGATATTTACATGATACTCCTGGAAATACTATGGTATTTCCATTTTATCATGATGGTGTCCCTTTTACAAGTACTGTAGTATGGTGGTACCGCAGTACAATGATGTTTTAGATCATAACACCATGGTAAATAAACAACATTTAAAAAAATGCAAATGGAATTTTGCGTAAAACTTGCCCATACACATATCGCTAATGTGACCGCATCTTAACACCATCATATTATTTTGTAAGTCAATAAGGCATGTTAGATAGCAAGGGCTCGTTGCATTGATATACAGTATGTGTTGCTCACATGACCAGTATGCATGGATATGATTACTGTATAGCGTGCATATTCAGACATTAAGCTTTACATGATCAGTGTGATGCAATCGTGTAACGGTTCGAGTGTGTTGTGCTTTATTGACTGCAAGAAAACCACAGACACGCTTCTTTAGATAGAAGCTACTGTATTTCTGTTTACCACACACTTACACACTGTCTCTCTTTCTCTCGCTTCGCTGCTCTCTCCCACACACTCAGACACAGCACTGCATTCACATCAGCACTCTGCATTCCCATCACATATGCGCTTGCCGTTGCCTCGGAGATGAATGGAGAGGCGGGATGCTACATTACATGCGGCTGGGAGCACATTGCGTGAGTCACAAATAAAAAGATGCCTTTTAAGAAAATTTAGTGATCAGAGATAGAGCAGCGTTAGCCATTTTACAGAGCCGCCACTGTTGTTGTCGCTTCATGTGATTGCGAAGGGAACGAGGGAGATACCACGGCAAGGACACGGGGCGGCACGCATCGCTCAGCCACCACAGAAACAGGGAGGGGCGGCACTCCATAACACTGCTAGAAACCGAGAGGGTTTGTTTGTGTATTAATGTGGTCAGAGACGGCTCTGACGAGAAGGGAGAAAAGAGGTCCTGCCAGGAAGGGAAGGAGGAGTAGATGAGAGGAAAACGAAGAGGAAAACATAAGCAGCGGGTAATTACAGAATCACCACCACCATTTAAACACACAAGATCATAAGCACACATCATTACATATACATAATCACACTTATTTTATTTTTTAATTCCATAATCTGACATATTTCTGAGTAAAACAAGATATACAAGACAATAAAATGTATGATGGATCTTCAAGTTTCACAAAGCATTTACTTTTTTGTGCTCATTTTTCCAAAGAGATTAAATGAGTATATTGTTCCAACCAATGTGCAGAGGCCTAGAGGAGGGATGAATGAAGCCTTGGGAAACGAAAGTCAAACATGAAGGCTGTTGAAAAACATATATATATATATATATGCGGAGTTCTTTTGCAAAAACCGATAACTCCATTTTTATGTTTTTTCAGAAATCACGTTTGGGTTTTTTATTGCGCATTCCAAGTAATATCAATAAAACTGCAGTTGGGTTGTTTTGATTAAAAGTAATAATAACTTAAACAAATACAAATTAAAGTTAATTGAAAGTATGTTTTTTTTTTACATATTAAAAGTTTAGAAGTTTTAGCAAAAACGAATAACTCCAAACAGTAGTTTTTTGGCTACAAGAAATCACTTACCCCACCTTTAATGTTTAGATCAGGGCTGTCCAAACTCGGTCCTGGAGGGCGGTGTCCTGCAGAGTTTAGCTCCAAACTTGCCTCAACACACCTGCCTTCAAATGCCTAGTAAGAGCTTGATTAGCTGGTTTCAGGGTTTAATTGGGGTGGAGTAAAAACTCTTCAGGAACCGAGGTTTGGGCACACCTGTTTTAGAGTTAAAAAAAAAACCTTGTTTATCTGTGTATCTCCTAAGATAACAATGTCGATGCTTGACAAATTTTGTGTTGTTTGTGCTCATAAACTGTGATGGATGTGTGACATTACATCCATACACGGAAGCTTTTTCCCTCACCGATTGTAACGTGATGATTTGGCAAGGATCGTGAAAATGTTTAAGCTTTTATTTTCCCTTCGCCCTGAGAGAAGATATCACAGCTTCATCAAGTCGTAGAAATTTTCCATCCGCGATCATTTTAGTCAGAGCTTGACGAAACTCCTCTCAGCTAGCTACGTCTTTCAAGTGAAAGTAGCTTGTCACCTGATCTGAATACAGTGCGCTGATTCGCTAAAATTGATTTATCGGCTTCTGTTCACAAACAACAAGTGCGCTTGTCGGCTTCTGCAGAAAAACGTGAACTTGCGATGCTTTTAAAGTGGACAAAACCGGCTTTTTTGACTAAACGTATTTAGGGTTCAGATTGCGCATTTTTTTTAAAGTGGCGTTTAAAGTTTTGCCAAATTAACTATAAATATATCATATATATATAAAATATGAATAAATCGGAACTTGGGTTAAAATTCACAATGACACAATGAAATAGAAAACCTGTTTTCTGTAATTTAACCATTTACATCAGATGAATTTATATCGTTTTACTAGAATCGGGAATTTCCATAGATTAAATAATGTCCATAAGCTGGTTGCCGAAACAAAATTTAGTGTAAAAAAATGAGGGAAAACAAGTAGAAACTGATTGTATTGCCAAACGGTCTTGGTGACATCAAACGTGCTAGAAGGACAGAGCGAGTTTGATTCTAAAAAAAAAAAAATACGGTGGGCTGGTGACTTGATTATTTGCATTGGTATTCATTTAAGGAAGATTGAAATAAGAGCTGCAGCGTCAATGTTAAGAAAGCGCAAAGAATCTGACAAGAAGTCAAGCATAACATAGAGAGAGAGGTTCAGGCGTTTCACCCCCGAAGATCGAGTTATGACATTTTTGAATGAATGAATGAATGAATGAAACATATGCATGGTTGAATCATTTTTAATAAGATCAATAGCATGAATTTAGAAAACAGGTAACATGCTGACTTGCATAGGCTCAATTTGTTTTCATGTTGGCTTTAAACAGGAACTGTCTCTACTTCCTGTGTGCATTATCTTTGTGATTTTGGACTCTCCTATCTCTCGCAACGAGTGGAAAAGGGAGAGAGGCGAGGGCACTTTCACGTTTTGGACTTGCAGAGATGTAGCTGTCACACTTTCAAAGGGAGGCAGGCAAAGCAGGGAGGAGCCCAAGCGGTGAGCTGTCAATCACCCAGCGAGCGAAAGATTATCTCCACCATTGAATCACAGAGCTCCATTTATTGTCCATGATATGTATCCATGTAGCTTATAAAGCTGCCATGTATGTATCGATCATGTAGAATGAAAGTATTGTGGCAAAAATGGCTGCGAGATGTAAATCGCACAGTGACGAACAGTATTCCAGCTGAGCCTACAGGAAAGAAAAATGACAATTGAGATCTCTTTAAAACCTTGACTGCTTCTCCTAGACAGCAATGAATTTAAATGCGGTGCAAATGTGCTTTGGCTGAAGTCTGTCGCTTCTTAGACCCCGGTGATATTACATGCGTCCTCTAGATGTTCTGAAGAGATCTCAACATCTCAATCTGCATCTACATACCAAAATCTGTAAAAGATGAACTCAAATATTTCTCATCCAATTCTTCCCAGACCAAATTTTATGGTATGATTACATGCACTATTTTTTTCTCAATCGGAATCCAAACGATTCTGAACAAATCTAATCACCGCGTTCAGAACCAGAGATAACCACTGCAATAATGTCACTGGAGCTACTGTGAGCATAACTGTGCATATGCATCATAGCACTGCGCATCTGTGCAAGGTATTTTTGAAATCAATTGAGAAAATAGCATTTACATGCTTTTTTTTTTTTTACAGTTAATGGGATTATTTCAAGTCTACACCACCTCTTCCAATCCAATCCAATTTCATTCAGATCGAGCTCAATCGGATTGATTGAGGTGTTTACATGAAGGCTTTCCAATCCAATTGAGCCATCAATCCAATTACAAATGGATTATTTAGGGGCATGCAAACATAGCTACTGATTTTACAGCTCTACAATGTTCCTGCATGCTCGTGCATGGGTTGTCTTTGAGCAAAAATCAAAACAAGATGGAAGAAAAACTTTTAGATTTAGAGACTTGCACCTCAATAAAGGTCAAAAGAGCAAATTAAAGCTATTTAAAGGGGGGAGGGGGTACAATGCTGTTTCATGCATTCAGAGTTGTTTACACTGTTAAAGAGTTGGATTATCATGCTAAGCATGGACAAAGTTACAAAAAACAATTTGGACGTATGACGGAGTATTTCTGTGCCAAAAATCTTACTTACGGGTTCATACAAGTTTCGGAGAGTTTTTTTTTTTCGATCATGGCTCTTCATGACATAAACGAGGGTGGAACTCCTTATATGGGCATTTCTACCGGAAGAGCGCGCCCGCGCACGCATCGACCAGAGTGAGCGAGATCGCGCCCATCAACGCGCTTCGTCCGGCGGCAGCGCTCCACGGTACTTGCTCGGGAAGAATGTCTCCAATCCAAAAAAGTGTGTTTTTGGTTGTAAGGGAAAGATAGCTTTGTTCAGCTTCCTAAAGAACCCAGCGTTATGTAAACAGTGGATACATTTAGTTTTTCCAGCAACGTTTCACAAGTGTATTTGTTGATGAATGTTTTATAAACAAGGCCCAGTTCGACGCTGGATTTGCACATCGTCTGATACTGAAAGATGGAGTGGTCCCAGCTATAAAAGGTCATGATTCAGAACTGCAGACGGTAAGTGAAACTGCATCAAATGTCGGCTTTGTTGGCATTCAGCGCCCAAGTGCTCGTCACTCTATAGCTCCGCCCACGGCGCGCCTCCAGGAGCTTGGCTTTTCCAGAGAGAATCGTAAAGCTGTATCTTTCTTTTCTAAATCTGATAAAACTTAAGACTTTTTGGAGATATGAAGGATGCAGTACTACTCTATAGGTACTCAAGATTAACATGAGATTGGGTGAAACTGTGTGTGTTATGCCCCCTTTAAAGAGTACCAAGCAAAAAGCTCACATGGCCACAAATTGGGCGAAGAGCTTTGAAGAAACCATAAAAGCTCGTTTAACCAAATATCCTTTTTTAATTTAGTCACTTTGCCCAAGGTAGAACATCTTTAGACAGACGCCACAGTCAGTATTGCCTTTTAAGCGTCATATTATGCACTCAAGTGAAATCTACTCTGATGCGAGATTGTGGTGAAGATGCACCTCTCATGGCCCACTTTTAACAAGATCCCATCTCAGCGTCTCTGACAAGCACGGAGAGACATTGAGGTAACGTGAGTCCCCGATGTGTCTACGACTCGTCAGCGCTTAAAAAAAAGGATAAGAATCCCTTCTGATGGTGTCAGGCTGCAATCTCAGAGCTGCGCTTTACAAACCACTCGCGGTGACAGCAGGAGAGCTGGGAGGCTCGCTTTTGCATTTGATTTGATCACTAGTAATGGTACAGGAAAGAAAGATGCGCTGACCTCACACTCTTTAACTCAAAATAGACAACAATTTGAATCGAAAAGAACTTCCTTTTGACATATCGCTGACATACAAAGGGACCCTTGAAGAAAGAACTGCTTGGAAACGTGCTCAAACCATGGATTTTATCTTCCACTCCTCCCCTTTTTCGTTTCTCGCATCCTTTTAATTCATCACCTCATTCTTCTTTACGAAGAAACACTTTATTTTAGATTAAATAATGAAATAATTCCTTTAGAGTACATCGACTCCGTATTGCCTATCGTTAATCTTGGTAAATTAGAAAAAAGAGCAATGAAGCATCGTAATGGCTTTGAATTCGGGCTTCTTCAGTGTCACCCTGACGTTGCCACAGTCAACTACGGCGTATTTAAGACCTCCAAAAGGAAAAACATGCTTCATGCTCCTTTGACTGTAATGGAAATCTATTATTTAGCTGCAACATTGAATTTATTGGAGCAATTTGGCACGGTGCAGCACGGTTTCAGCAGAAAATCAGCCACAATCTCTGCTACTGATGCCAACAGCTTAGCCGAGTAAACCGAATGGAACTTGAGTGCTGTAGCTGTATCTGCAGAAGGTCAGGCATGACACATGTGAGTGACATGCTTTCTTTAGAGCACTTTACAATTACTCTATTCAGGTCACCAGGTGCAGTCTATTTTCAGTTGTTTTCCTGTGCTTAAACAGAGAGACACATAGCTCATCTCACTAGCTGATGATATTGAAGCGCTGATGTATTTCTCAAAAAACTGAGAAGATTTACAGCTCTCTGTTTAGTCATATCTATACACACACACACACATAACATGCACAAAAGCCCTGACCCGAAAGCAGTCTATACAAGGAATCAAGTTTTGAATGGTTAGCTTCATGCCGTATTTTAATTAATGCCTGAGCACAAATGCAGAAAGTTATATCTTGTTTTAGCTTATCAACAGATTTTCTTAAGAGTTATGATTAACTAGAAAGCTAAGCTGTCAGATTGATAGTCAAAGGCTAACTTTTAAAAAAGTGATTTTTAGCTTTAATAATGTAATGTGATACCGCGCTTAAAATAGGGATGTCATTTAAAAGAGGTCTTTTTTATATCAGTAATTGCATGCTTATTTTCACTATTTATTTATTTATTTAGATTAGCTACCTTTGCCATCATATAATGCTCACTTAAAGTTGATCTTTAAAAATGCAAATAATTTATTATTAACAATGTTAAATGTAAACTTGAACAAATCTTAAAATTATTATTTAATTTTCATATTTTCGATGATAATGTCGGGATGCCTAAATTGACTTATAAAAATGTAAAAATTAAAAATGTACTTATTATTTTTTGTTCGTTTTCATTATTTTATTGTATTGTGTTTATTTAGAATTTATTACAATTAGAAATCATTCAAATCTGCTAATTGTCAACCCCAACATGACAATATTTATCAGCATCGGCCAGAATTTCAATATACTGTACATGCATCCCTAAATCAAAATACATTTTTCAATAAATAAATAAACATCATTAAATATTTTGATCAAATACTTTAATGAAAAGATGGGATGGTTTTGAGGTGGGAAGAAGATAGAATCTTGGATGACACCAAATCAAAAAAAAAAATAAATAGATTATCCTCATGTAAAGATGGCAGCTTGCATTCCATGTACCTCTGAAGCAGGTATGTGCCAGCCAAGCAACTGCCGTTGAACAGAGGGAATGCTAACGGATAGCTCTCTCCAGGTATTACAGACCTTCTTGAGTCTGTACACCACTAATGCATTTGCAGCACATGAAATGGAATCAGACACGGCATTCAGAAGCAATAAACTGTCAGGGAAAGGTTGCGCAGAGCCCATTAGAATTGAACACTCTGTTAATACACTTGAAGTCGACTTGCATTTACTCCAACGTTAACTTCCAAACCTGATTTTAGGGCAATCGATAAATGTATGTGCTTGCACAGAGCAAAAGTGCTTTTTAAACATCTAACAACACCTACTCTTTGACACAGAGACACACAAACACATGCAACATGAGTTTGTGAAGCCTTTTTAAGAACAAGTAAAACACTATAAGGAGAGCAAGAGAGAGAGAGCGAGACAGTGAGAAAGGCATTATCGTCATCTGCATATAATGTTTATTTAGAGTCATGGCTCCATTCCTGCACGGCAGGAAAACAATAATATTTATTTTATTATTCCGCAGATGAAACCGAGCAGTGTGAGGAATGGACCAATGGCACAGGGGTAACACGCAAAGTCATGCTGAATCTCGCTAAAATATCTCAGCAATGACGCGACCAACTTGCAAAAAAAAAATAATAATAATAATATGCATGTGCTCTAATTTACAGAAATGTCTATATGAAAGATATATCAGTGTCCACGTGCTTAAACGTATTCATTGAAACCTGATTTTTTTTTACATAACGGCAAGAAAATGAACATGACTGAAATAATAAAGTGCTAAAGTTAGCCATTGTGCAGTGAGAAACTGTTGGCTAACAACCTTTTTATTTAACATTATTATTATTTAATTCTGATATTATCATACTAATTCCTGCAATTTTATCCTACATAGTGCAATTGTTTAAGCATGAGACAAAGAGAACAGAATTCATCAAAACCATCGCTAATACTAATACTACACTCTAAAAAATGCTCGGTTAAATACAACCCAGTGCTGGGTAAAATATGAACAAACCCAGCTATTGGGTTGTTTTGACCCAGCGGTTGGGTTACTACACAGAAGGTTGGGTTAAACATTTAACCCAAACGCTGGGTCAAAACAACCCAATTGCTGGGTTTGTCCCTATTTTACCCAGCACTGGGTTGTATTTAACCCAGCATTTTTTAGAGTGTAATACTAATGTTTGTGATGTTGCTTTCCCTCCAAAATGATGTCACTTCCTGTAGGATGATTTCATTAAGGAACTGTTTTTTTGTTAGTTAAAGGAATTTAAAAAAAGGATGGAAAGTAATATTGAGGACACGCCTACATAAAATTATAAATCAATAAAACAAATATCAAATCAATAAAAAAATATTTCTTAATAAACTGCCAATTGTTCATTTTAGAATGTAAACTTATGCTCATCTTTCCTTAATTGGGATATTGTGTTTAACTATTATTATTTCCAACTTTAACATTGGCAGTGGGCGGAATCACACAGAAGAAAAAAAAACAGACATTCTGACATGGAACACTCATTTCAAAGTAGAACAACTGGCTGTTGCATTGTTTTTCAGAGAAACAAGTATGTGAACTTAGCATGTTTTCTAAACGTCTGCAAACATATTATGGTATTTTTTATGCTTTAGTATAAAAAAATTATTATAATAATAATACAACACCTTTAAGGATAAACAATCACTTGTTCCCAAATAAAATGCATTAAAACTAGCACCAATGATTACGAAGAATTGTTAAACTATTGTTAGCTGTTGACGTCTGCAAAGCTAACGGTAGCATTACGGTATTGTTTCCTTATCCGTCATCATTCAAACATCAGGACGCCTTTGTGGTCGGAAGTCTGAGATATCAAGCAGGAATATCCCGCATTTAACATTGAATGGAACGCAGTACAACACAAACACACACAGATGCTCAGAGACAGGGACACACACCTCTCTCAGTTTGTAATTACTAGGCACTCAACTATTCAAATCCATAAGCTGCTGGGTAATAGAGTTGGTTTTAGCTGTATTCAACTCACAGTCTCAGAGGATTTTACACCACGGCACAGCGCAGAAGTTTCAGACTGTGGAGACAGAACTGTTCCCCAACAAAACAGAAGCACAATGGTCTCTTCAGTGCCGTACTTTCAGCCCTGCTACAGCAGATAAAGCACACCAGCAGGAAAAACAAAGAACCCGGCAGCTCCCCAAAACTTCATGTACGCTTGGGAACGCCACAGACCACGATTAATTCAACAGCATGGAATGATGGAGGAATTTGAGGCTGTATGAGTCCACACATGACTGTATCAGACAGCGGGAGGAGAGGAAGGAGGCGGTGACGTGGTATCTGTGAAAACAGTCGATACAGCAGGCATGAGGTGATATTGACTTTCCCTCGTTTATTACAGCACAACATTCATATTGACCTTTCCCTTCCAAAGTTTCTTCCAAGTAACATTCAGAATGAAGAAAATGCTTTTATCAACAATTAGAGCAAAATCTTTTTAGAGGTGGGGAAAATGTTGAAGAATACAAATATGCTGAAGTGAATGAGAAGGAACTAAAATCTTGCTGAAGACATCCAAACATGAAGAATAAAAGCAGTTTTCATAGAAATGTGCATTAGGGCTGGCTATACAGAAGTATGTTTCTATTCTATTCTGTTCTATTCTAAAATAAAATAAAATAGACTTTCTTGGAATTTTGACTTCATATTTCACAATTTCAATTAAATAAAATAATAAAAATAATAGCAATGTGCATTATGGCTGGCCATATCGAAGCATGTTTCTGTCTCAATTCAAATCAAATCAAATAAATATCTAAATAAAATAAAAAGAATAAAAGTTTACATATGTAAACATAAGTTTGCATAATGGCTGGCCATATAGAATGTTTCTCTCTTGAAAAATAAAATAAAATAAAATAAAAATAATGGGATTGAAAATATTTCTTAAATTTCTGACCTCATATCTCATAAATGCTATTTTATTTCTCATAATTGCAGCAACTGCATAATTATAAATTACACTCACAACTGCAAATATATCTAACAATTTTATCTATTTTTAACATCAATTGTATTTCTTGCGATTGTAAATTTCTCAATGTTAATTTACACCCCACAATTGAAACTACATTTCTTCTAAATGCAACTTTATATTTTGTCATTTCTACTTTATATTACACAACTGTGATATCTTGTGATATCACTTTAGTACAGCATATGTTTATTTTAAACATTATCGTTTTATTTGACAGATTTCCATGGGCACAAGTTACTTGGTCGGCAGTACATGAATATTTTAATTGTGTAACCTCCTTTTCCATAGTTTTATTTTATTTGGCAACACCACACTTGTAGAGTCTCTCTCTCTCAAAAAAAAAAAAAAACAGTTGTAGACACATGTAATCATTCAGTGGAGTATCTGAAAACAACTACAACTGCATTAACAGGAAGACAATTGTTTTAAGGTTAACTCAAATGAACATAATGAGCATCCACACAACAAAGTATAGATTACTTCAGCGATGACCCCTGCGTCCTCCACACCAGCCCCTTCGCTGAGATTGAGGTGAATTACTTAAAAAATTATCCTGTGAGTTAAACTCAGTACGGCAGTGAAGGAGACGAATAGGAAACGACACTTGCTGGCTGTAAACAGCCTTGCTGGTCCCTGTGGAGCATGTGTCCACACACAGAGCAGCTCTCTCAGCCTGGAGAAACCTGCACAAACTAAATCTAAACTGATAGTAATGCATTTTCCATCAGCTAAAAAGTTCAATTATGATCACGTATACATTATTGATTAGTTCCCTTGAGGTTAAAATGTACTGCTCCTGAAGAAACCAAAGATGGAGATGTGTCTGACCATCATGTTCTTTATCCACTTTTTTTGTTTTCAGTGACAGCAGGAATGCTACACAAACTAGCAAACAAACTGGAAAAGCACAGGCTCAAAAAGTATAAGATACTTTAGTGTGCATATTATTCACTAACCACTCATAGTCCGACCTGACATTACATGCATAGAACGTCGCAACCATGCATATTTAAATGAATGCATTAGCAGCACCTCTTTACAATGCAAATAAAACAATGCTTTATTAAGTTGTTTGCATTTATGCAGATAATTTATTTAAAATGTTTAGATGGTGTGCATCTATTGTAAGTAAGCCTGCATCTGTAGAATACAGAATTCCAGTGCATTGTGAAAGTTGTACATACAGTACATTCTGTGTATTT
Source organism: Sinocyclocheilus anophthalmus (assembly GCA_018155175.1). Lineage (NCBI taxonomy): Eukaryota > Metazoa > Chordata > Actinopteri > Cypriniformes > Cyprinidae > Sinocyclocheilus > Sinocyclocheilus anophthalmus. The sequence continues at coordinate 111,545 of JADLZN010004850.1, forward strand.
AAAAGGAAAAAGGTGAATATTTTGATTGATTTGACATTGCTTAGGACTCTCAGTACCTTTAAATGTTTGAAATGCTGTAGATTTCCTCCCACAATCAGTGCTGAAAAAGCAAAAAAAAAGTGAGCCGATTCTGTATGGGTATGCTTATAACTGGTGTTATAGATTGACATAATGTCTTTTGTGTCAAAAGTAATGCAATGGCAAGTAATTTTGAAGCTTTTTGTAACTTCCCAGTGTGAAAGAACAAACCTCTCATTCTTCATGTTGGAGTGGAGTTCTGACTAAAGACTAAAGTGAAAAGGAAAAATTTCCTTAGGGACAGAAGCTCTAATTAATTTTCAACCTGCTTTAACAAAGTCCATTCAAATACTAAGTGTTTTCAAGCAGATTTGGCATTATTAACTACAATGAATGGTGAAGCTCGACAATCTGAAGGCCGTAGTTCATGATGAAAGCATGCATGCTTTATAAAGCGTTGTTATTTTTATCCAATCCACCCTGGAATAAACCACATTGCAGCAAAATGAATAGTAGTTCACTGCACGGTTGGATCAAATCCACTATTTTACCTTGCAATAGCTGTCACTTCTGTGTTATTTTGAACCTTTGACCTAACCATCCACAGATGTCAACATTGCATGACAATTATGCAACTGACAGGCACATTCAACTTCAAAGTTTCCTGGGAATCAAACCCACAACCTTCTAACAATTGCCACAATCTACATTAAAGGGGTCATGTGATGCGATTTAAATTTTTCCTTTCTCTTTGGAGTGTTCCAGCTGCTTGGTGCCGTTTAAAAGAAGATCTGTAAGTTGCAAGACTACAGTCTCAAAACAAAGAGATATTCTTTATAAAATTTGAGTCAGCCACGCCTACCTAAAACGGGCTCATTCTAACACGCCCCCAAATGTTACGTCACGATGTGGGAAAGATTTGCATAACGCCGCCCAAATGTTCACGCAAAGAAAGAAGGTGTAACTTTTATTCTCGCTGTAGTATTGTTGTTGCTGCCGCCGCCATATCGTGAAGACGCTGTGTGTATCGTTGTGAAAGCGGAACTACTTTGTTTGGCCTTCCAAAAGAGGACGATATCCGCTTCGTCATGCCTAGAGCTGATCTGTGCTGGTCGCTGAGGAAATACATCAATTCGCAGCCGGATCGGCTTTCACCGTGGACGAAGAGGAGTCCAGCCCGGGGTCGTCACATGTCGCAAGCCCGCCGGCCGCTCCTCCCCACTGGATGCAACAAATGCCTCGTTTATAATGGGTTTTAATGGTTTTGAATCGTCGCTCCGGCCGGGACAAGCCATCACAGTATGTTAAGGGGTGTAACATTTCCGTCACATGCTTGAGGTATTCGGCCAATCACAACGCACTGGATAGCTGGCCAATCAGAGCACACCTCGCTTTTCAGACCGATGAGCTTTAAAAAAAATCGAAAAATCGTTTCAGAAATGCGGGGCATAGAGGAGAAACAATAATGTACAGTATGTGGAAATAATGTTTTTTGGAAATTTAAACCAAATAAACACATTTCATTACACCAAATACCAAAAATAATGATCTTTTTAGCAACATCATATGACCCCTTTAAACTATTATATAACCACTGTATATAAACCACAAATTATTGACGGTTACCCAGTTTTTCAGCCAAGAAACAATGTTTACCTGCAGTGAAAGCACTTAACGGCTGAAAATAAAGCATATTTCTTCAAATGCATGTCCTTAGATGTTTAAACAACAGCCATTTTGGCTCAAATCCCCTCTCAAATGACTTCAGCTACAACACAAATAACATTAGCAAACTGAAAGTCAAGAGGCACTGCTGGATAACGAATCAAATCTTCACCCAAAATGAAGTGAGCTTTTAACAGAGGAGCACTTGAGAGAGAGAGAGAGAGAGAATCAGAGTCAGAATCTAACTCTCATTATCAGAGAGGGGAAAAGCCCAGGGTAATTAATGACTGGTGTAAACTATTTGCAAAACGAAGCTCAGATCGTTAATTAATCATCTTAGATATATAATCAAGTAATTAGGAAATTAAGTGGCGAGTAAAGCGCAGGAAGTTGTGGTAATGAGGAATGGTTATTATCAATTTGAAGGATCTGCTGATGATCCCTTGGGGCCCGCGTCATATCCTCGACTCACAAAAGCCGATTTACCCTCATCTCCCCAGAGTACATGACTCTGCCATACAGCCTTTCTGATCCACAGCGGAGTCTTGATCAAAGAGACTAAATGTGTCGACTCGAGTGACAGACATCAGAGAGAAAATGGGGCAATGGATTCTGGACAAAGCAGAACGTTTGACCACAGAAACGTTCATATAGAAGTTCAGTGGCTCAGGGATCAGCTTAGAGGTGTGAATGTGTATGCAAATGCAGGAGTTTATGTGCTTATACTTTTATGATGCAATTAGAGAGAAGACTGGGGCTAGTTGTCACACATCTTACTCCAGTGAAAAATTCGGCACACTCATTGTTCTATTCCATAGCTTGCTTAACATTTTTTTTTTATAAATAATATAATATATATATATATATATCTATATATAAGATTACCGTATTGGGCCGAATATAAGACAACCCTGATTATAAGACGACCCCCCTTTTTCCAGATGTACCTTTTGGAAAAAGGCTTTTTAAAAACCAAGTCTTGTCTTTTCTTAGTAAAACACATTTTGTCTTCAATTACTTTCATATTGCATATTTTAATTTTTGTTTTGAAATTATTGTAAAAACTGGTAAAATGTACCAACAAACAAATTTAAAAAATATACACTTTTTGATATACCATAAAAAAAATTAAAAAAACAGGTTATTAGCCATCTGAATTAGGACATTTAGGCTATCTATCTAATAGTAGCCTGCCAATATCTTATTAACAGTAGAAGTTCAGTCTTACTGTAGTCTTCAGATCTGGGTGCTGTCTTACGTTTTAAAATCACAGAGAGAGTTTGGTCGCATCAGGTTAACGTGACAGTCACGACTCATGCAGCGGTAAGGTTTTCTTTCTTCTTTTGTTTTTCTCGCGATCTTTACAAAACGCATTACATTACGTATTTCATGGCAAACTCGTTTTATGCGTATTTGGCGCCAACTATTGTTGTGGGTGTATTATTGACATGTCAAAGTCTAGAACTTAAAAATAAGACGACCGTGTTTTTTCAGATGTATTTCCAAGAAAAAAAACATAGTCTTAGTTCGGGGTCAATCACGGTAGATTATATATATATATAGATATATATATATATATATTATATATATATATCTTATATATAATATATATATTGTGACAACATGCCCAATAGTAGGGCGTATAGGGGGCAAGTTTGTCCACAAAGGGAGCTTGCTATTAAACAGTATATTTTAGGAGTAACTTTAACTGTTAAACAATGAATGGAAAATGCAAACAAATTATAATACAAAATATCAAACCATGGTTTAGGCAAATGCTTTTAAATTAATGAATTACATTACATTTAAAATGTAAGATTTGTGACAACTAGCCCTGGTCTCCCCTGCCAACTGCAAAATACATAACACCCATCTATGCAAACCCAACCTCCTTCTTTCTCGCTCTTCTTTTCTCCATCCATCTCACTCTGTCTCGCTTACTGTCTCTCTTCTGTCGTTTAGCACTCGGGGCTCCCACACAAACATTTACATCAGGAATGAGATATTTAATGAAACTGGTGCAAGGAGTAATTAAAGCCCCTTTTCTCCACACAAAGGGGGCTGATGAGGGAGCCCCCCTCTTCCTCCTCCTCCTCCTCCTGCTCTCTCGCTCACATTGCTCTCTGATTTAAATCACTACATCCCTGCACCCATCTCACTAATCAAACCCTCAAGAGCTTCTGTTATTCTTACAAAGACAGCTAAGACAGTGAAAGGACAGATGGAGGATGAAAAAAGACAAGAAAACTCTGCCTGGATGAGGAAGGTGACGTGTAAAAATGAATAACCAAGTCAGGAAGATCCAAGCAAACAGAATGATCCATTGTTAATGTACAATAACATTTCACTCTTGACAAAAAAAAAAAAAAAAACAGTGGCGAGAAACTATTATTATCTACAGGCCCAAAGGGACTGGCAGGAAGTCAGAGATGTGTCTCTCTAATAGGCCTTCCTTCTGTCTGCAGTGCAGCGCTTCCGCAGTGGTTGTACATCCGGACAGAGTGATGCTCCTGCCGTATCATGACAGATCCAGCTTCATGTTTGATGTGTGTTGTAATGCTGGCTCAAAAAATTGTTTTAGAAGAGCACGGGCTGATATCTGTCTCTTTGGCCTTTTTTTCACAAATACAGATAAAATAAAATGTGATAATGTGCAATATATTCCTATAGTCGTATGAGAATTATGTGAGGAACAAACCAATATGTGTCATTATTCACTGAAAAAAAGTCATTTAAACATTGCTATTTATTGATATTTGAAATAATTTTTATTTTTTTATTTTCAGTTTCCAGTTTTTTTTATATTTAATTAAAGTTTTAGTAATTTTGTTTTTCTCATTTGTATTAGTTTTTGTTATGATATATATTTTTTAACATGTATGTTTGTTTTTTAATTCATTTTTATTTTTACTTTTTACTTTTGCTTGTTTGTTTGCCTAATATTGTGTTTTGGTTAACATTTGTTTTATTTTTTTTTTTAAAAATTATTTTTTCTTTTTTTTACTGAATATCCTCTCTGGTACAGCCTGAAATACTTGACTTTTTGTATTTTATTGTATTTTTTCCTTGTATTATATTATTATTATTATTATGATTCGTTTGTTGGTTCGTTCGCGATTATTTTGTTTTATGATTTATTTATGACATGTTTCATTTTTAAACCATTTTTTAAATGTAAATTCGGCAACACCAAAGCTCCAAAAGTATCAAAAATGTATTTAAAAAAAAAGTGGCATAGCATACGTGACGTTTCGAGCACGCTGGCTCTTCATCAGACAAATGAACAACACTGATGTTACCAATCTTTATAGGCCTACCTCCAGATGATCAAAGGTCACATGACCGTACAATATTATCATGATAATAATAATACCAAAACAATAACATATCAACAAAGGAGAAAAAAAAAAGTAAACAAACAACAAAACAAAACATATGAAGCTATGCAAAATACAAGAATACAATTCTCAATGTATTATTCAATAACCTTAATTGATACCTGCCTACGTACATAAATCATTTTAATCCCATTAAACGTATTACTCCTTTAAAGCCAACATGAGGCACCTTTCACTAATCATTTACTTTCCTTTTTGGATGTATTCTGGATGTAAGTGAAACAGGATATTCAACAATTAAAATAATAATAATAATAATGTAGGGTACGACTTTATCAGCAATTGGTTTACATACCAGAATAGAATGATTGGAGAAGAGCTGTAGAAACATAATAGTGACGTCAGTCAAAAACAATAATCATAGAATCATAGTAAAAGCTAATTATTATTGATGTTGATAAAGGATCACAAAAACTTTATATATATATATATAGGATATAATTGCTATCAGTAAATCAAACAGAGTAAGGCCAGAAACATAAATATTAATATAATGAAGAATGAATGAATAAATAAATGACTTTAAGGTTTTGCTTAAAAACATGTCTTTTCTTGACTGAAATCAGAATGATCAGGAGAATATGCTGGTCGATATGTTACGAATGTACTGTAAATCTGAGAGCATGTGTAAACAGACTGTGCCTCTCATTTCACTCAATACTGTCTTTTGCTTTTGTTTTTATTCAACAGATTTCCAGTGTCATTCAGATCAGAGTAGTTTACAACCACAAGCTGTTGATTTCCCTCTCTCTGCCCGTGGGCTAAACGTGGGTGATCTATACTTTCTCTGAACGTCCATTGCCAAGGATGTATTTGATGTCTGGTAGTGCTGTAAGATGACCGTATAAAGCTAGACGTCCTTGTTTTCAGTCGATTCTTTCAATTCTCAGTCGCTTCTAATTTAAAACACCTTCATGACGGGCAACCGGGGAAATGATCAGAGACTCATACGAACTAAGAAATGAGTCTAAGCAGAAAAGAAAAGCCTTTGATCCGGCATGACGAGCGTCGGTGCATTGCATCCTCAGGGTCACCCAAGGCATTAAATAGCATTAATCAAAAGACAGCTTCAAGTAAAAGCAACACTAATACGGTAAACAACAGTAAATGTGTGTTAGCGTTTTCTTTTTTTTACATTGAATAAATAATCGTGTTTATGCTTGCGAGGGGTCCAGATCGGGGTCCAGAACTGGGTCACGGTAATGTGGTAAGTTCATTTCAGCAGAAGTGGTGCTCGAAAGGTTCATGTAGAAGCAGAAAACAGGGGCGGCAGTGTCAATAACTAGCTTCTTCAAAAATGCACAACAGAGAAGGCCAACAGTCACTTCAAACGCACTGTGTTTTGTCCCTTTTAATCAGTCAGGGGCCCCGGTCTCAACTAACAGCGTTCGGAAAGAGGGTTGGGAAGAGAATGCACACCGTGAGAGGAAAAGAAATCCAAGAAAGCCACGGAAGCCATGCTAATTCCATGTTTCAGCGGTTATAACAATGCACGGTAAGCAAAAATATGAATAAGTGTATATAAGTATGTTTCATTGTCATTCCAGCAAAAAAATTGTTTGCAGCAAGAGAGAGTGATGCAAGCACAAGCGACCTCATGCAAATGAACAATTACAGACAGTTGGTTTAGACATTTCACCCCAAAATCAAAAGAGAAAAAAAGAAGTTACATTTTTAAATACAAAAAAAATCAGATTTTTTATGTTGTTTAGGACTTTTGCGCATTTTAAACTCAGTTTTAATGAGGATTTAAATTGAGTTTAAAATGTGAAAATGTGAAAATCTCATTGTTTTAGGACCGTTACGATTTCTGCACATTTCTTTTCACATTTTAAACCCAATTTAAATCCACATTAAATACATTCTAATTGCCATAATACATCCAGGAATATTTCATTATCATATATAATTATTATTATAATTACTGTAATTTATTACTGGTTCAGCAATATTATTATATAAATAATATATAAATGGTAATTGTTTTTTTTTGTTTTTTTACATGATTTGAATACAGTACAACACATATTATCATGATGAGTAAATATTTTACAAATTTCAGATTTCCCTTACATTATAGTAATCATATAGCATTATAGTTTTTTTTTGGGGGGGGGGGGAATTTTGGAAGAATTGAAAGAGAAATGTGATTGGTATGTCAAAAAAAGTTTACCTTTCTAAATGTAGTTTATTTATTTATTTAAGATTTCTGAGTGACTTTGTATCATTCGCCCAATCTATCATTCTTCAGTTTTTCTTTATAAGAGCCTCATGGAAACATGTAATCTGTATCTAGCACAAAAACTAATCGTAGGGCCTTTCACCGAGTCACATGACAAAACATACAACAGAGAAGGCCAACAGTCACTTCAAACTCACTGTTTTGTCATTTTTGATCAGTCGAGGGCCACAGTCTCAACTAACAGCATTCGGAAAGAGGGGTGGGAAGAGAACATGCGACGTGAGAGGAAAAGAAAGCCACGGAAGCCACGCTAATTCCATGTTTCCGCGGTTGTAACAATGTGCGGTAAGCCAAAATATTAATAAGCTTGAATAATTATGTTTCATTTTCATTCCAGCACAAATGTGTCTGCAGCAAGAGAGAGAGACTGTGGGGGAGAGCTGATACAAGCGGCCTCATGCAAATGAACAATTACAGACGGGCGGTTTGGAGGTTACTACAGAGTGGGTTTGGCTGTCTCCACACGCTGAGAAGTTATCGGAAAAGACTGGCGGCACATGCAGCGTCGCATTTATCCACTCGGTTTCCTCTGCGGCCCTCCTGTAGATTTTATCAATCCTGGCCATCCTGAAGAGGAGGAGACATGGAACAACAAATAAAACCAGTAAACTCAAACCTTGCTATCTAAATTATAACCGGCTAAGTAACTGAGTGGTCCGTGCTGTATAATCATGATTAAACAATATGGGAATATTAGAAAATCTCTAAAGGGAAAAGAATATCTAATTCGGATTTAAACGCGGGAGATTAACGTTTAACCTCTCGCCGTCATAAACCCGCAACATCTGTGCAGGAGATCTTATTATGATGAATTACATATTATTAGGTTTGAGCCAAAGATATGGTTGCAAAACAAGCCCATGGCCCAGATTCTCTACAACGTCCCCAAACAAAGCATCAGATTCAGTGTCAAGATATTCAGTGCCAAGTCTCGAAATAACATATCTTGGAGGCCTAAACATGTAGTGTATTGTTTTTTTTTCCCCACACTCTTTCTATAGTAGATCGTCTTCTTTTTTTCCTCTCACTCTATAAATAAAAACAATAAAGAGCCTCACAATACTACTTATGCAATTAATTCTTCACTTGCCAATTCAATTTAAAGTAACAGTACTGTACAATACTGTAATTATTTAGTGTTTTTTTTTTCATGAAACGCAAAAAGTTTAAGTTTTTGAAACAAGCAGCTCAACAGTTTATAATGACCATATATGGCAATCTATCAAAGTGTCCAGATCTATTAATTTTATTCATAAATAAATTAAAAATAGAATGCATGTACAATGGACTGAATGCACTCTTATTTTATTTCTGATATCCATTCATTCATCTGTCTACCTATCTATTTATTTATTGTTTTTTTTTTATTTTCTTATTCAATTTAATTTAATTTTATAATTTTTTATTTATTTATTTAATTATTTTTTTGTTTGTGGGGGCATAAAATCTGTCCTGATATAACGAAACTAAAAGCTTCTGTAAAATAATTAAATTATTGATTTATTAAAGTTTAGCATATGTTTTGTTATCATTTTGATTAGTTCACACTTTAGATTAGGAAACACACATTCACTATTAACAAATAATTAATAATAAATAAACTCCTAATTTGTTGCTTACAGATAGTAAGAAAGGTAGTTATTGTAGTAGTTATGTTTAGGTATTATTGGGTAAGTTAAGGGATCTAGAATATGGTCATCTTTTAATATGTGCTTTATAAGTACTAATAAACAGCCAACATGCTAGGTATTTGCATGCTAATAAGCAAGTAGTTAATACTGAACAATGTTAAGAATGATAAATATTTCAACTGGTCAATAAGTCTGTAAAATATCAGATCATTTGACTTTATCAAAGACTTGATCAGGCTGTAAAATTGTAAACATGTCAAATGGCACACTAAAAAAAAAAAATAACTAGCACACATATCTGGAACAGCATGAGGGTGAGTAAATGACGAATACAAGTAATTAAAAAGTTTTCTATTTCAAGCAGCAGACAAAGTGCATCACCTCTGATTCACTAATGTATTATTGAGTAAAAAAAAAAAAAAAAAAAAAACAAGCTTCAAGGCTGAGGATTATTCTGGAGCACAGACTCTACAACATAAAAAGTAGGCCAAAATAAATATAATTGCTGTCTAGACTCTTACTAAGTGTGTGGTCAATGGAAGACATTTTAAGGCAATCAGCGGATGACGCAACCAGGTGCAAGCCGCTGGAAAACGGCTTCAGGTAACCAGCGGCCATTGTGTCAGCAGTATCTGTTTATAACAGCAGATTACTCAGCAGTATGGAGGTTCAGGCCTGACATATCTGAAACAATCTCTTCCACACATAACTCTCCACATGAATCTCATACAAACGTGATCACATTTCACCCCAAAATCAATCAATCAAAGGTAACACTTTATTTTGATAGTCTACACGTCAATTGCAGTATTATATTATAATAGACTGTCGCTTTGTACTGCTAACACTTTATTTTGATGGTTCCCCAACACACATTCTACTAAATAGTAGCTTTGCAAATACATGTCAACTACTAATCCTAACCTAACCGTCTACTAATATTCTACTAATCTCTAAAATGAATACCAAAATAAAGTGTAACGCAATACATCAATTATATTTCACACAAAAAAAAATACTTTTATGATTTAGTTTTGCTGCACATTTTAAACCCAAATTAAATCCTCATTAATAATTTTCTCAATGCCATAATACATCCAGGCATACTGTAGATTATTATTATATTATTATATTTTTCTTACTGTATTTGTTATTCATTACTGCATTTCCAGCAAAACAAAAATTTTTAATAAAATTCAATATAATTAAAATTATTATTAATAATGTTTTTATATTCTAATATATATATAGTAGTGCTGTCAAACATTAATCGCATCCAAAATAAAGGTTTTTGTTTACATAATATATGTGTGTACTGTGTTTATTTATTATGTATATATAGACACACACATACAGCATATATTTTTGGAAATATTTACATGTATTTACATGTATATTTTTATATTCATATCATTTATATCATATATAAATATATTTAAAATATAAACAACATATTTTTCTTAAATAAATACATGCATGTGTTTGTATTTATATAAACAAAATAAATATACACAAAACACACATTATGTATTTAAACAAAGCTATTAATTTTTGATGTTGATTAATCGTGACAGACTGACATATTATATATATATATATTATATATATTTATATATTAATTAACTTCAATTCATTACTGCATTCTGGCAAAAATATTTTAAACAAGAATATAGTACAACAAATATTACCATGATGAATAAATATTTTACAAATTAATCATTAATGGTAATCCAATGCTCCATTTTCCTCAACAAAATACAGTTTATGTATTTTTTTGAACATTTTTGAACATGAAAATTTATTTTTTACAGGTTTCGTGGCATTCATCCAATCTATCATTTTTTCGGTATCTCTTTACAAGAGCCTCATGGAAACACATAAATCTATATTTAGCACAAAACTAATCATGGTGCCTTTCGCCGGGTCACATAACAAGAAGATCTATGGAAATACACACAGTCTGTGGAGCACATGATCAATACCCCATCACTCTCCATGCGGACACCTCTTTAGATTTCATGCTTCCGTCGGGTGAATTTATTTGGGCTCATGAATCTGCGACCGGCACATGCGTGTGACTAATTCTATCGACACACCGCTTATTGCTCTCGTGCCAATGATTGATCCATTTTGTGTGTGACCAGAGATGTATTGCCCATCCAAGTCTCCTTTTCCTAGATCTTCCCTTGTTTTTCTTCATACAATATCGATCGCCTCCACAACATCCATGTTCATGTAGAGACTTGGCGTCACACTGAGCTCGCTTGGTTTTATGCTCTACAGCTGTTTACAGAGAAACAAACACCTGACCTTTTTCTCTTTTTTTCTCTGTGTCTTATGGCCCATTCACACTGACAGCGATGTTATCAATGGAGGTCAGCGAGTCGCTGTACTGTTAGTCGCTAGAAGGCGTTTCTATTGCTGGATGCACACATTCAATTGGTGGGCTATGCTCTTAGAAAAAAAAAAAGGTACAAAACTGGGGAGGTATCTTTTTAAAAAAATTACACCTTTGTACCTTATTTACCTCTAAAGGGTGAATATTGATACATTAAAGGTGCATATTAGAACATAAAGTGAACATATTAGTACCTAGATGGTACATATTAGTACTTTTTGAAAAGGGATTGCCCCAATGGTAGCTTTTGTACCCTTTTCTCTGAGTGTTTATATAACTAACGTATGCACAGTGTGTAAAATATGATCAATAAATGAGACAAACTGCTGGTAAAAATAAGTTATTTTGACAATGAATCACTCAAAACATGTCAAACCTGGACATTTACACACAAAAAAAGGTACAAAAGTTGTCACGTGGGAAGTATCTTTTCGAAAGGTACAAATAGCCTATGTACTATTATAAGGTACTTAATATGTACACTTTAGGGTGCTAAAATACACATTTAAGGTTCTTAGGGGGGGGTAAATAAGGTAAGGTTACCGGCCCCAGTGACAGCTTTTTGTACCTTTTTTTCTGAATGTGTAGGTAAAACCACCAAACTTACAAAAAGATTTGTCTGAATGGATGAGCAGACTTATTTATGTCATGAAGTAATATAAATTCACATAGCAGCTTTTGTGTGTTGTTCATGTTCATCGATTGGAAAATCAACTTGTTTACAAAAACTGAAAGTCTGTGTGGTACAAGACCTATAAAATATAGACCTTGTAAGACAAGACCCTAATAAAAGGAGACACTTATAAAATAAGACGGTTGTGCTGTGAAATCTGATTGGATGAGCTGCATTCTGAGCTTTTGCTAAAATAATTAAAACACTTTACTTATATAGTATTATACAGTATATTACTTATATAGAATAACATACAATTATATGCAAAACTATCTGTGACATTATTTTTAATAACAAATTAACATACAGTATTTTAATCACTGACTTAATAAAATATGATTGAATAAGTCACATTTCAAACCAGTACATAATAACTGATATACAGCTGTGATCAGTTAAACACTATATTTAGTGTCCTCATATGTACAATATAACCTACTGTAGACTAATGAACTATATTAGTTCGCAGAATAATTGTTTATTGTGTAATAAAATGATTGCACCTCCAAGTGAAATGCAGAGCAATGCTGCTTTGTGAAGTCTCAGCTGTGGCTTTTTGGACAGATTTAGCTGCTTTCTCCGAAATTGACCAGAATTCAATGGGTATTAATTTGCAGTCCTGCTCAGGGATTCCAGAGTTCAGTTCCCTTCCTCTGATTTCACACGCTCCATAAAACTGAGGACAAGGAACGGGAACGCTCGATGAGAGAGGATTTTTCATCTGCGCTGATCTGAAAGCTTGGTTTTTACAGTCATTGAGACCACACAGGACCACACACACACACACACACACACTGTAAACTCATTACAAGCCCAAGGACACCAGTAAATGGTCACGAACCAGCCCTGACCCAACATCCCCTTCCATCTGCAGTCCTGATGCGTCTTCAGACTTTCAGGGTCTCAAGTCCATGGCAAAATAACCTTTAAGGCATGCTTCACACTACATGCTCAAAATAAATCAACATCTTTGCAAATGATAAACGAGGATAATATGCTAAACTTAAATTACAAATAACCCTATAAACATTATTATTATTATATTATTATTATTATTATTATTATTATTATTGTTTTTGTTGCTGGTATGCAGCAAATGTGGTGCACAATTTTATCTTATTATTATTATTATTATTATTATTATATATTATTAATAATAAATAATAATAAGCATTTGCTGCCACGTAACTTTCATAATGTGATGTTTTACTTTCCAAAAACAAAATCACTGGATAATTAGTAGATAATAATATAATAATAAAATAATAATATAGTAATTAATAATTCTTCTTATTATTAGTATTATTTGGTTGGTTCATATTGTTAAATATTCCTCCTTTTATATTGTATTATTATATTATTGTTGTTGTTGTTTTCATTGTTATTAAAGCAATGTAACGTTCAACCGTGGTTATCATGTTCATGTTATACTTTCTAATAATAAAAAATCAGCTGGTTAATTTTGTATAATATATCTTATATTTGTGGTTTCATATTGGTTAAATGTTCAAACTTGTTAATATTATTATTTTATTATTATTATTATTATTATTATTATTATTATTATTATTAAGTATGCCATTTTTCTTTCCAAGTAAACAACAACACCACAATAACAAATTATTATCATCATCATCATCATCATTACTACATCATCATCATCATCATCATTATTATTATTAGCCTTTGCTGCACATGTAACTTTTGTATGTGATGTTTTCTTTCAAAAATAATAAATAAATAATAATCAATCTGGGAATAATTTAATATAATAATAATTCATACTTTTTGTTAATATTTTCCAGACCACCTTCATTATGTCAGCAGAAATTTTGAAAACATTTAATTATTTTTCCAAAATAATTCCAAAAAGTTCAAAATCCGTTTTGTGGCCTAATGGTTAGAGAGCTGGACTTGTAACCCAAAGGTCACGGGTTTGAGTCTTGGCACCGGCAGGGATTGTAGGTGGGGGAAGTGACTGCTCCCTGGGTGCTGCAACAAAAATGGCTGCCCACTGCTCCACATGTGTGTGCATGGGGGTGTGTTTGCCCCTTGGATGGGTTAAATGCAGAGTATGGGACAGCATACTTGGCCTCATGTCACTTTCACTAAAAAAATATAATTGATGACAATACTGCTGACGTTTATTTAGCAAGTAAACGGTGTCAATTTAAATCTGTCTGAGTTCAGTATAAAGTCTAGTGCATGCTATAAATTATTGCAAGCGTAATGTTTTCCTAAAGAGAGCTGAGATGCAGTAAGGGGAAGGGAAACGATCGTGCTGGAGTTCTGGGTCATTCGCTAATGCAAATTCTTTCACTGCTGTTGACAAGCTAGAGTTCATATCTCAGTCATTAACAGCTTGCTCACATATGTGATTAATGTACTCACGTAATTGCAGCCAATTGCGAAAATATTTCATCGGTTTCTGTGCATCGATCATATACCGAGCACAGAATAATCAATAGAAACATGCTGCCAAGCGCATTGGAGCCGGAGAGGCCAGAGAGATATACCGACACAGAGAGCATGCATTAAAACAGAGAATATTTGACTTTTTACAGGCCTTATCGCATGTATGCAGAAAACCACATATGCGACAACAAACATGTGCACACTCTCTGTCACTACAAATGGATGTAGCACAAGTTTATAACTGAATGAGTTGACCACTATGAAAATGTAGATACAATAAAATAAAAAGATAAATGAGACAACTGTATAATAGAATAGAATAGAATAAATAGAATAGAATAAAATAAAATAAAATACAATAAATAAATAAAACATCAAATTAAATTATTTACTCATCATAGTGTTATTCCACATCTTAAAGCGGTTATCTTTTCATTGGAACATATAATATTAAGAAGATGTTTCACATGCAGCTGTCACAAAAGAGTCCCTATGACTTGTGGCACTATTTCTGAATCTTTTGAAGCCAGCTTAACTTGTGCTGGGGGGGGGGGGGATTAGGTAGTTTTTCATTTAAATGTTTAACTACTTAAGCTGCAGTACTTAGCATGCAGGAATATTATATAAAATAATTACTTAAATGTGAGTAATTTTTCTTTACAACTTCAAATATCCTTGCGCTTTTCAATCATACTAAAGGGTTCATATGATGCGATTTAAATTTGTCCTTTTTCTTTGGAGTGTTACAAGCTCTTGGTGCAATAAAGACGATCTGTAAAGTTGCAAGACTAAAGTCTCAAATCCAAAGAGATATTCTTTATAAAAGTTAAGAGTCAGCCACGCCTACCTAAAACGGCTCGTTCTAACACGCCCCCACATGTCTACATCACTATGTGGGAAGATTTGCATAACGCCGCCCAAATGTGCACGCAAAGAAAGAAGGTGTAACTTTTATTCTCCCTTTAGTATTGCTGCTGCCACCACCGCCATGTCGTGGAGACGCTGTGTGTTTTTCATTGTGAAAGCGAAACTACTTTGTTTGGTCTTCCAAAAGAGGACGATATCCGCTTCGTCATGCTGATCCGTGCTGGTCAATGAGGAAATACATTAAGTTTGCGCTGTGGATCGCCGGATCGGCTTTCACTGTGGATGAAGCAGAGTCCAGCCCGGGGTCGTCATATGTGGTTGCCGCAAGCCCACCGGCCGCGCCGTTCTCAAGCCCGCCTGCCTCCGCTCACTCAAGCCCGCCGTGTGTGTGATGCTGTGTTTCGTTGTGAAAGTGAAACTACTTTGTTTGGCCTTCCAAAAATGGACATGACTAGAAATCAGTGGTTATGTTGTATTTACAACACTGTTTCAGAACAGTTCTACCTAAATATTCAGATGTGTGCAGCACTTTTTGCGGAGGATGAGGACTGTTTCCTGTGCGAGTAGCTTACAATGCCTGTGTCTGTTTCTATAAAGTGGGGCAATTCCAACTTTGCAAGGACAGTCTGGCGCTTCTGACGCACAGCCTGTAAATACATTTTTCATATTTAAAGAATTTGCCACTGACGATTCAAACGCGAGTTTTGAGGCAGTGTAGAGTATCACTTGTTGTTTGTCCGTTTCTCCATACATGGTTTTATGTTTAAGCAGCGCGATACGCAACGCAACGCGTGTAAAGACAGTATAAGTCATTATACTGTCCCCATCATGTCCCCACTGGATGCAAGAAAATCCTCGTTTTAAATGGGTTTTTTTTTTTTTTTTTTTGTTTGTTGTCTTGTTTGCTCAGGCCACAATGCATCATCAGTATGGTAAGGGGTGTAACATTTCCGTCACACGCTTGAGGTATTCAGCCAATCACAATGCATTGGATAGCTGGCCAATCAGCGTACACGTCGCTTTTCAGAACGATGAGCTTTGTTTGCGTTTTAAGAAAGGCGGGGCATAGAGGAGCAACAAGAATGTACAGTATGTGGAAAATAGTTTTTTTTAACCTTAAACCACAGACACATTTCATTACACCAAATACACAACCTAATGTTATTTGTGGCAACGTCCTATGACCCCTGGATACTGCCACTACCTTGACTTGTGAAATGATCTAAAACCACTTATTTTTCAGCCAAGGTTTGTTGGGCCTTTTTGATAGCAGCTAAAAGGCTAGCCATAGTGACCACAAATGAGCAGATACTCCCCATAACACTGTGGCAAACAGTTTCCAAGGCGACCACACAAACTCTGGCTGCCGTCGACTCTTTGTGCAACTTCCAGTCTGTGTGATGCTCTGATAACCAACAGCTGACTCTGTGAGCATCAGCATTTTTTTCTCCAGTCTGTTTACTCCCTCAGATGACATATTAATTGTCCCGCTGACGATGTGGGAGGTTTACAACCTGTGCGACATCGCTTGTGAGGCTGTCAAGACACAATATATTTTTCCCGTTAATGCAATAAGCCCAAAGGTGTTCAATTTATCATAGACATCGAAGCATCGTTCAGCATTCCCTGTTGAAAAAACCAGCATATGCTGGTTAGGTATGTTTTGACGCTGGGATGCTGGTTTAAACTGGTCCTTTGCTGTTTATAGGGTGACCACTGCCCATTTTCCCATACACATCCTGGCCAGTATTTCTATATTGCCTAAAATATCTAGGTTTGGCTTTGTTTGCGTGTGCAGACCGATCGGGGTATGACATCAAAATACCATACAGACAGTTCCTTATGCTTTCAAAATGCTCTCAATGTATTTTGATGTCATACACCGATCGGAAATACAGAAATCCTGGCCAGGACGCATCCTGGGAAAATGGCACATATGGTCACCCTACTGGTTTATGCTGGTCATGTGCTGGCAAAGGACCAGCATAAACCAGCAAATGACCAGCAAATGACCAGCATAAACCAGCATCCCAGCGTACCTAACCTGGGTATATGCTGTTTTTTTCAACAGGGTTATGAACCTGCAGTGCTGGGTAGATTATACAGCTACTCTGTTAGCATTCTAGCATGTTAGCATGACTGCCTGTGTGTACTTTAAAATAGCCCTCAGTCAAAAGACAACAAGAGAAAGAACCATTGCAGACTAGATTAAATTAAAACTTTAAATGTAATTAATTTAAAAATAATTTAACAATTAATATCAATCCATTTTTGGTATTGTTAAGTATTGTATTATATTATATTATATTTATTTTGAATTACAGTTTCTTCAGTGTATTGGTTACTGGGTGTTTAAAAGCACCAGTAAAGGTTAGATTTCTGAAGAACTAGTCAATAAAAATGTTATCTGTAAAACGTTTTTTATGATTTTTTCTGTCAAATTAGACTCTACATTATTTTTAATTACGATGAGACCATTTTGAAAATGTGCATTGAACCCACTTATCAATCCATTTTAAATATCCAAAAATATTAAGTTTTTGCCAAGTGTAACAAGTTACTTATCTCAAATAAGTGTTCTGTCATCTCCATGAAGAGATAATACACAGATCAAAAGTGCCAGCAAACAATTTGACCAACAAACAGATTTGAAATGCTATCCCACAGAAAACACAGCAGCGACTTTTCCACGCGGCTTGTGTGTGTGTGCTCTCTCGCATCACCCTGGCAGTGTGTTTTCTAGATACGCCATGACCTCTGACCTCAGGATGACTATAGCTAGAGCTTGAAAGCAGTCCCGCCCAGTACCACCTCACAGGCTTGACATTTTCAGTTTAATCCACTCAAAGTACTTCAAAATATCAAACCGTCTTCAAACGGAATTCATCGGACCTCCCCTCAGCCGCCTATTTAAGACACGGCGGACAGGCCTCTTCCCTGCGTCACAATGGCAATATAGTGTCAGCTCCATGCCAGAGAAGCTCTCATGTGGAAGCCAAGAGCATTGCAAGTGCCACTTTATTTGTTGGGTTTGTTTCATAAATACTTTAAGAGGCCGCATCTTGAAATTGCCAACACATGCAGCACATAAACATGTTCTCTGGCACCCATTCATGCTTCTAATTAGGAGAGTCTGAGTTTGAGCAAAGCAATATGTACTTACGGATGATTCTAAAAGCATTATTTATTATTCATGACGGAACTACGGCTTACACAGGGATCTGGCAACACCTTCAAATTAACCCCTCAGATGCTGGAGAACAGCAGAAAGATCTGTATGAGTGAAACTCACGAAAACGTGTCCGGGTTACATTTCTCTCAAAAAATCAAGAAAAATAAGGAATCACAGTATGCATGAAGAAAATTAATTTGGAAGAAATGGGCTTTTTATGATTGAGATTGTTTGCATTGTGTCATTACTTTCACAAAAATGAAGTACATTCAAATCCCCCGTTTCCAAATTACTGTAATGCATCAGGATGTCTTACTTTTGAGATAATTCTCAAATGGTTCTTTTTATTATATTTTTTTCATATTTTCTTTCATGCTAAATAATTTCTCATTTAACTAATTTCTTGAAATATGAAATATGACTCAGACCTGTTCATGACAGATTTCATGGATCTTGCCATATCATTACATATTCATGTCTTGCAAATGAGTCGATCCCTCGTCTGAGAGGTTTCTGTAAATGATTACGGGTTTCAATAAGTGGCTGATCTGACCTGACAGCGCTCCCTGTGTTCTGACTTCACGACCCACCCACTCAGACACAATAAAGGACTTCCTGTTTACATCAAAGTTATAGATGTGTCGGTCGAAAGCGAAACGAGCCCCTGCTGAGTACTGTGAAGTACTGTTCAGAGGCGTTGATAATCAGTCTCACTCCAGTCTGAACCTCGGCACTCCACACCCACGCCAACACTTCTAATGGATCTCCACGCCCATGATGCAACGCTCCAGTGCTGCAACCAAGTAAATAAAAGAAAAAATATAGAAGTTCAAGACTTTTGTTAGGTTCCTCATTCTGCTCTTTGGAAGTAGACGATAAAACCTCAATCGGTATCATCTACACGTCTAGGGTTGCAATGTCATTTGAGGGAGATTCTCAAGTCAGAGACCATTTAGATCAAAGAAAATGACTGAGGCGCTTAAGTCGCTTAAGGGTGGATATAAATACTTCTCCAAGTAATTTTCCCCAATCTGACATACATACTCGTAGCACAGCTGTCTGACTGGCAGGTTTCCTGGTTTCTCCATCAGTTCGTCCTAATTTAATTTCTTGAACATATTTACCAGGGTTGTGAATGTGTTCTGTTTGATTAGATTTTTTTTCTGAGCAAAAAATAATGACTATCATACATTTTTACCTTGATTTACAGAAGACACCCACTAAAATGTTATTCAGTGTAACAATAGTTTATATACCAAAATGTTTTGTAAGGCATGTTTAGAACAAGAATCATTAGATGACATTACAAGATTCTTATTTAAGGATTACAGCGCAGCCCCCAAAATATTACATAATTGTCATTTTAAATCTTTATGATTCTTGATGCCACTATCCTTCAAACCACTATAGGTTTTACCCATTTGTCAACAAGAAGTTTAAAATATAATTAAATTTAGTATGATCACTTATTCTTTTATATACTTTAATAAGTACAGGTCAAAATAAGTACAGTATGTTGATTCCTTTTTACATAAAGAAATCTGTTACGCTGAATGAAGATGGAACATTATTTCCTTCCTATTTTGTCATTTGATTTATTTTCACAAAAGTTATTTTAAACATTAAAGTAGACATTTTACTTGCATTTAATATGCTTTTTATGTATATAAAATCACTTTTGTACATTGTATTTGATGCGGACACCAAAATGGGACGTCATCTTTGACCAATATTACAATATTTGCAATGAAAATATGCCAAATACAGATAATTAAAACAAATATATATATGCGTTTCATAAAATATACGGATTCGCTGTCCACACGAAAACGCAAGGGCGGCGTTTTCAGATTTTTCCACTCTGGGACCCGGTTTCAAAAAATATTCTTTTCCTCTCCCAAAACCTGATCCTGTGGACGAATGCCATAGATACAACTTTATGCGTATACCGCTAAACGCATCTCCGTGTGGATGGGGCCTTAATCACTTTTTTCTTTAAATAAATAAATTGCACTAAAGGAATGTGTTAAATTGACAGCGCTAGCGTTTCCTCTTCAGATGTTTTATTTGCAGGCATAAGGCACCCATCTGTCCATCTCCTACGCCATCATGCGCTGGCCTGCGCCCGCACCCAAACACCATCCATGCCAAATCTCCTCCACGGCTCTGACGTGCGGCTACCTCTCACGCTCTCTGTCTCTCTTATTTCATATTTCTTGACATGTGAAGACGTGAAATTGACGAAGTGTTTAAGGACACGTTGAGGAGGACAGTGTAAACTTTGAGAAGGCCGTAAGTAGCCTGACAGCTGGAGATGCTGAGTGACAGTGGTTTTCCGCATGCCTGACCCACTCCTCCACCCACCTCCAAGAATACTAAAGGAATGAACTCTTTATTTAACTTCATCCACAACTTTTCTTTCTAGGCCCATAACAACAAGAAAAGTAACTTGTAAATGCAGAGCAATTGGAGACTCTTCTCGAGTTGCCTCAGATTTTCCAAAACACAAAAATCCTGCAATTAAATGGTCAAAAGAGCTCAATATGAACTCCAACATTTCTAATTGAATTCCTCATGTGCTTATGAACTTTTGGAGAAACATCTGAGAAGGTTGATAGTTAACAAAACTTCCTGAGCCAAAGAAAAAAAAAAGAGCCAATATTTGATACATAAACGTATTGTCTAAGCTCATTTTTAGGCCCAAAAGAAAATGTTACTTGACGTGGTTTGGGCTTTTTTTTTTTTTTACATTAAAGTTGTTTCATTTAAATATCAGCATTATAAACAAAACAGACACTAAATAGATAATTGTAAGTATAGAGCAATACAATTAGCATGGATAGAAGCTCAGAACACTTAGTCTTGCAAAACAAAATAAAATAAAAAAAAGAATGAGAACTGTTTGGAATTAAATTAATATCTGACGTGATTTTGAGTGTAGTTTGAGACTCTTCTGACACTCCAAAGGAGACACGTGTGAGATCACTGGAGTCTTTTCTGTAGCAGGAGACATGAGTTCAAGTCTCCATTTCATCTCACTGCCATCTGAAATATTATTGAGATCTCATTTATGATTTTTCCTTCCTACATGAAGCTGCCAGAAGAGCAGAAACCAGGAGAAAGAGAGATTAGAGAATCTGTGAGGGTTAGACAGACAGACAGATGAATTGACTCACATACTAATGAATGAACGGCGGAATGACAAGGAAAGAAGCAATTCAAATCCCTGACCAATTTTTTTCTAGAAGAAAATAAAGATACTCGTATAAGAGATGCATTTGCACCATGAAATATTACAAAAGGTCAGAGTTGTAATGCAGTCTGTCCTCCAGACTTCAGAAAAGAGGAGTGACCATGCTAAATTAATTTTTTGGACACTATTGATAACATTTGTGGCAAAACGTGGACTCAGAAAATTATGTTTTCATCCCAAGTCATCCCAAGTTAAAAAATAATAATAAATAAAATAATTCTATGATTACACCGCAACTGTCTCATGTTAAAATAATGTTGTGGCTTTATGCTTCCAATGTAAGTGTAACCACAATGTTTGCTTATTGTAATTAAAATTAGGGATAAACTGAAATTGAATTCGGCGTTAATCAACAAATTTGGGCACGGCATATATGGACATGTTCTTCTTCAGTTCTTTGTTCTGTGCAACACAGTTTGCTTCAGACCAGAGAATAGATCATCCATTCAGGACTGATGATGTGTGTTGATACAGTCAAGTCTTATTTGATGGGGTGTGGCAGTATGAAATATTAGCGGCCGCATTCCCCGGCCCATTTTGGCTGCATTTCAAAAAGGAATGAAATATTTCAGCAGGACTTTGAGACTGGCCACAATAGTGTGTCCCTTTATTTCAAAAGTGTGTCCCTGATTTACTGGAGGCGAGCAGATGACAATGTTTTTTTTCATTATAGGAAACAAAATGTGTCGGTGGTCTGAGGTCTGTGTCATGCTTTTTTGACACCTGTGTGAACAGATGGAGATAAACACACCTGTATAAAGCAAGCTGGAATGCTTAGAAACCTGAGGATGTAAGTTGCGTCTCTCAAGATGGCACCCTGGAGTTCACAGAGTGAGGCAACAACAAAACACACACACCGTAGTGGCTTTTGACTGGAAGGCAAACTCTGACACATTGTATCTCACATATCACACCACAACCACTTTAAAAAAGTTAGAAAACAACTAAGCTTTCTAGAAGAAAAATAACACATGTCCAAGCTCAACCTAGAAGAGACCACAGTTTCATTCAGTGAAAACGATTTAAAGGGGAGCATCACCCAAAAATGTGTCAGTGCTTTTTTTTCCATACAATGGAAGTCAAAATGGTTTGGTTAGCAACCACTTTTCAAACAATATTATTTTGTGCTCGAAAGAAAGAAAGGTTTTTTTTTTCTAGTTTTCAGCAGATATCTGAACTAGAACTCTGATACACTCTCTACAGCCTTTTTAATGAAATAAAACAGTTAACTGAATTACCACAGCGCTCAATACTACAGCTCCAAGATGACAACACTATGGATTATTCATATATTCAGCCATTGGATTGTGTTTGCAGTGAGATATGATAGAGCATCTCAGAAGAACTGAAAAACAGATTGATTTATTTGTTTTGTTTTGTTTTTTTTGGGACAACATATTTCTCCACTTGTAGAAAATGAAATTGGCATTTATGTTTAAGCTTCAGGGATTGATTTTTTTCACCCGCTGGGTGGCTTGTAATAAGACATGAAATAAAAAATATATATATTTCAGCTTTTAATAGAAAAAAAACACAGCTGAAGTACCCACTTTATTTCTGAACATTAACCAAATCAACTTTAAGGTTCCGAGGCACTGTGTCAGTACTTTTACGATTTCTTCATCGCACAAGAATCATCCATTAATATTTAACATGAAACGCCATTCACAACTCATTCTACATTGAGTTCACCATTCAGAGGATCTCAATATATCCTAATTTGTGTGAAGAATAATGCATAATCCATTGGGAAAGTGGCACGAATAAATAAACTAAAGATATCATGTACTTGACAACACAGTTTGAGTACCTGCTTCAGGTAACTTTGCTAAATATTCACACTACTAAGGAGTTAACAGTTACTGCTTAATACAACTACTAAGTTATGAAATACAAATCTAACGCCAGTACGTTTGAGTAGTTAATTTGATTGATTGTTGATTGATTGATTTGATTGATTGATTGATGATAAACAATACATACAGTATTTTCAACAGAGCCCTAAAGCTACTTGGCTATTGGTTAAAATTACATAACAGTATGTAACATAACATAATAGATAACAAATGGATAAACTTGCACTATAGTATTGTGCACAATAAGACCAAAACCTTACATTTTGAAAGTAAGTGTGGTCAGTTTTGATTTCATTGACTGCAATGACATTTATTTTTTGTAGAGCTTTATAATACTTTACTTAACATTAAAAGTTGATCTTTAAACACAAATAATTCAGTTACACTGCTAAATGTAATTGTAAGCGAATCCCATAATATCTGTTTTTCATACTAAATGTGCTTGTAGCATTGATTGATTGATTTTTATTGATTTTTGTTAGAAAATAATGTCCAACTTTACTTTCCGTCCAATTGCAAACAGTACAACTATTGTTTATTAGCTATCAAATTAAAATAATAATGAGGTTTGACTTTGGCATCAAACAGAATTTATTTAATTGTATCTATTCTATTTTATTTAGACTTTTATATAATCCTCTTTTTACAGTCTCCAGAGTTCATTAGATTGCATTCATCATTTTGATAAATGTTGATTTTACATTGATGACATTCCTTAATTTGTGTAGAGAACTTTAGTTTTGTTCAAATTGCCAATAGTAAATATTCAATATATTTTATTAGCTATAACATTAAATAAATCAGTTTGCCTTTGGTTAATATTTTTGGTAATAATGTTTATTTATTGATTTTAATTAGAAATTTATTTAATCCTCCTTTTACAGTCTCTGATTACATTTTACAGAGTTCATTAGAATGCATTCACAATTTTGATTACATGTTGATAGTAATGACATTGCTTAAATTTTATAGAGCTTTAATACTTTACTTAACTAACTTAATATGCAAAGAGTACGTAACACACACACATTGAAGGAATGTGACATTACAATTGAATGTGGCATGTCATTAGTTATAAACAAGGAATTTAAGACAATTGCAATGCTGGAATTCAAGCTGTTTTGAAAAGGACAGAAGCAGCTGACTACAGAAAACAGCTTTTATTTAGAGAAAAAAAAAACAGCACAATAAAATCATTTAAAACGAGTCATGCAAGTTAACCGTTATGTCTCAGACAAGATAGAACTCCTAGTGCAAGACAAATGAGAGGCTGAGTTTCCTACAAAATTGGGTACACTGGATGTGTTCTTAGAGCAGCCACTTATATCTTTCCCGTGACATGTCATCATGTTGCTTAGCCAGTCTTTGAGTCGTTATGCACAGAGGCCTCATTTTTCTTGGTCTGTGTGTCTTACGGCTCTGGGCAAGTCAGTACTGTGGGACAACAATCCCGGCGTTCACCTTGTCCCTCTTTCACCTTGACTTCAGCCAAATGCACAAGCTGTATAACTACCTGCAAAAATCTTTAAAGCGTACAAAAGAGCCGCAAGCATGAAATTGCGAGCTCAAAGATAAGCCGTCAATCGCGAGTTAATGGGATGTATTTACGCGTGGTCAGCGCGCGAGACAAAAGCCACACTTCGGCTCGTTACGTGTTGGGAGGCGAAGCCGGGACAAAGCAGCATTATCTGCAACAATTGTGTTTGTGGATGAAAGTATTCGGACTATTACATGCTTGATCTGAACTGAAATGAATGAATAATACGGTAGGTAATCATCGACAAAAGCCATTTATTGTCCAATTAATTGTCTTAGAGGTGGTTACAATCCACACGAAGGCACCGGCGTGGAATACAAATGAAGTGCGAACGCATTCAGAGGACACGTGTAGGAGAAACAAAGCAGAGCTGGAGAGCTGCTATTTCTGTGAACTACAGCTGCAGGAGGAAGGTGTTGTGTTGTCTGAAAACCTGCTAAGATGTTTCTCTGAAGGTGTTACCTGTGTTTCACGACCCGAAAAGACAATGAACACTTTTCAACGCAGTGATACATTAGCTGTTCCAAAACCTAGCAAGCTGTCTCCCTGTCAACCGCCTAACCGAGACGCCATCTAATATAGACTGATTTCCAGGGCTGTACAACAAGAATAAAATGAGTTTGTTTGTATAATCTCAGGTACTGATGATGTGTTTTCTTCAGTGTTGAAAATGTCTAATGTGAGTTTGAATGTCATATTGCATGGCATTTAAAGCCATACTGAAAGCAACAATAGATAAAATAAATTAAAGCAAAGATGTCCGTTAAAACAGTGAACTCACTGCGAACCAACGAGTGCATTCCATAACAAATATGTTATCAGTCACTCAGTATGTACATTTAATAATGTTAAAAAGGTTTAATATTTATGAATTAGATTATAAACTTATCTATTTCATTGGAAGTGCTGTGTGCTTCCAGAGAGGCTCTGTCCAAGCGTGTTTCTGATTGGCAGTGATATTTTATTGATTTTGTCGTGTCATGTCTGGTGTAGATAGGCAAATTGCTTGTTGCTGGAATCTTGCCGCGTCACGTCTGGCGTTAGGAGATTTCGGTCGTTCCCCATTGAAGTAGAAGACTGTTTTTTCTATGACTATTACTAGTCACAATTTTTGTATGCTTTGCATTTTTATGCACTTAATAGGGTTTTACTATACAAAACATCGTCTTATTTCGGGTCAAGCCGGTAATAATAACTCCAGTATTGACCCGAATATAAGACGATGTTTTTTTCTGGGAAATACATCTGAAAAAACGCGGTAATCTTATATTCAGGGTCTAGACTTTGACATGTCAATAATACACCCACAACAATAGGTGGCGCCAAATACGCATAAAACGAGTGTGCCATGAAATACATAATGTAATGGGTGTTGTAAAGATCATGAGAAAAAAAACAAAAGAGAAAGAAAACCTTACAGCTGCATGAGTCGTGACTGTCACGTTAGCCTGATGCGACCAAACTCCCTTCGTGATTTAAAACCGTAAGACAGTACCCAGATTTGAAGAATACAGTAAGATTTAACTTCTACTGTTAAAAAGATATTGGTGGGCTACTATTAGATGCATAGCCTAAATGTCCTAATTCAGATGAGCAACCTGTTTTGTTTTTTTTAATGGTATATCAAAAAATTTATATTTTTTAAATGTGATTGTTGTTACATTTTACCAGTTTTTACCATACTTTCAAAACAAAAATTAAAATAGGAAAAATATGCAATATGAAAATAATTGAAGACAAAATGTGTTTTACTGAGATAAAAACCTAAAGGTACATCTGGAAAAAGGGGGGTCGTCTTATAATCAGGGCCGTCTTATATTCAGGCCAATACGGTAATAAAATTATTAAATCATTTCAGTTTCGGTTTTCGGCCAAGTGCATCCAAATTTTTCGGTTTCCATTTCGGCCCAGATTTTTAATTTCAGTGCATCTTCCTATTATCAACAACATATATCAAATCAGCATTAAAGTACCATTATAAATTGCGAAAACATGCTTTAAAAAAAATAAATCTTTCAATCAGGTCCAGCTAATTCACATGCATACCATATTAAACAACTGATATCAAAAGGTGATTGGCTTATTTAACTGAAAGGTGGGATTTTCCCGCAGCTGCCATATGAATCCCCCTTTTACAGTCTCTAATTTAATTTTAAAATCGTTAATGCATTCACGATTATGCTTGTGGAATATCCTTCACATTAGAAAAGCACCTATGACCTAAGCCTTAAGGATTTGGAGGAGTCTTCAATTTGTGACAGAAGCGTTATTGTCTTCTTTGTGTCGTGCAGTTTGTCACACAAACACTGAAACACATTATTTTTCTACTCTTTCCGTCCTACTTTCTCCAAAGTTCACAAAAATACCCGTCTGTCATCGAATTTCCAAACAAGCCCCGCATTCCTGGGTCAAGTGTTTACTTCTGTCCCTTCAACAACTGGAAGAAAGACGGGGACCTCTTGTGGGAGAGGTGGGCCATCTCGCTTTCCTCTATAAATCTCATTATGTGGTATATGACCCCAGGTGTCAATGTCGCATTCCTCAACACGAGAAAGAATCACCAAAGTACATCAACTTCCATTAGCTTAAGCTCTCATTTGACTTCAGCCCTCATGCGCACGGCAGGAATAATTCAAGAGGTAAAGGACGAGCTGTCGGAAGGTCAGAAGTGGACGTTCTGCAAACACTAACCTGGCAGCAATCACTCATCCTGATAAAAGGTCAAAGAATATGCCAGCTCAAACACGCATTTAATAAGCAAGATGGATGCCACATCGGTCACATTAAGCTCTGTTCTCCATCAGAATCAATAGCCAGATTTACGCTGCCCAGTGAGAATGAATCAGATACCAAGGATTTATAGTTTAAAAATGTCTTAATCATTTTTATTTTGACAACTGATTTCAGTTGTTTCATTAATTGCTTTGATGTTTACATTTTAAGTCCTAAACACACCTTTGTTTTCATACATATTAATATCAGTTTTCAACAAAGCTGTAAATGCCTTACTAGTAATCACTGTGGTGTTGTTAGATGCTAACTAAGAAAACAAGTTAATTTCACACTTTCAAGGCCCTCCAAAGAGAACCGAGAACTGGTAAAACATCAACTACACTATTAATGGCATCAATGTTTTTCAAAAAAATTATTTCTACAAAATGCAGAGCTACTTTTGAATTGTCGCCAATGGAGAAAGGTGCATTTTGCTGCCAGCAAGAGCTGATGGGTCATGCTAACCAGCCAAACCTTGACCATCTGGCACAACTAACAGAAAACATCAGCATCAAGGGGGCCATTATTGCAGCTTTAAAGGAAAGACACCGTAAAATGGGAGAAGAACTTTAAATTTGACATGAAAATTCACTCTGTCTATTCTGTAAATGCATGTTATAGATTTTATTGTGAATGATTCATCGGTGTATGTTTTTTGTTTTATTCATAAATAGTTATGTATATTCCATTAAATCACTACTTTAAATATTAGCAATACAAATTGTGCCATACAATACTAATTAGGTGCCAAGACCAATGCAGGTCTGCAGTCAAAAAAATAAATAAATAAAAAATATAATTGAAATAAACATTTTTTAAAAACATTTTAAATGTTGTTGTTTTTGTTTTTTAGAGTGCAGACCCTTTTTGTATTTTTTAGACTTAAAAATAAAGTCCCTAAAAAGTCTCTTTTTTCTGTATTAAATTAACAGTCCTGGTTTTAATATTAATAATGTTGTCAAATATGAGAAAAAAAAGTATCTGCAATGTCACTGTAATTACTTCATCTTCAGCAGTTCAGGCCTCTTGTGGCCACTCGTCTCTAAATATACATTTGAGGATGTTTCTCTAAGAGCTCTCTTGAAGTTGATAAGTATAAAGCTTCTGAGGAGGACTGGGCCCTCAACGTCCCTACAAAATAACCACAGCTAGTAAGGGCACGACCTAAAAGCATCCAAAAAGATCTGTTACACTTGGCATAAATACGCAGGGCTTCGCTTTTTTTTTATTTTTCGTCAGCCGTTATTCTCTCAGGATCAAACGTCCTCTGTTGGAAAGCCGCACAGCCTGTCCCGCTCTAATCTGAAGACATCAACTTAAGTACCACAAATGAGATCGTAACAGATGAAATATTAATATTTAGAAACCTCATAACAATGTGTCCCAGATCATCCTGGAAGCCTTTGATATGATCCACACTCAGAGCCTTTAAACATCTCCCCTGATCATACATCTGAAAGCATGGGGTCATTAAGGGAGAAACCTCCCTCTGTATGATCGTCCCATTTACCTGATTGAAATCAGACGGGGCCCACAATAGATCATAACAATACATAGAGAAAAAAAAAAAAAAACGGAGATCCTTCATGAAAGGCATTTTGTGATGGCTACCATGTAACTCTGATGGGGAGTCACTGAAGAGCGGTTTTGTTCAATTGTCCGATTGAATCATGGGGGCGACTGGTCTATTTTTAAACAGAGGATCTGCTTTTGAAGTCATTGAAGGTCAAATTAATCATGACTCGTTACTCAAAAAGAAATATTTAATCTGGTCAAATGAAATCCTAACCATGTCTAGGGCTCAAATACATTAGTCTAAATCAGAAAGCAAAGAATGTAATATGATTTGTTGCCCCTCATTCTTAGGCAAAACAAAATGAAACAAAACAGGATGAAATAAATCCACTGAAAATCAAGACAAAGGGTCAAAATAGGCCACAATGCACTATGCAAGATTATAAAACCACAATTTGTGCGCAATATCGCAGGTTTTCCTTCCTCATTAGAAAAGGAGGACATTTTTGCATTTTAAAACCCTTAGTGTGGATATTACTTTCCACCTCATAGGTTCGTCACACAAATCAACGTTAATTTCTGCACTCTATTCTGTCTTTAATTTAACCCCTGCTGGGAAATCATGTCAAGAATAAGTCATAGCTTAAAAATAATACCTCATTATTTCCCAAGAAAGTTTCCTTAACGTCATTGGCTTCACTATTGATTAAAAGTGTGTGGTCTATTCTTTTATTTATTTACCGTGCTGTGAAGAAATCTGATTCGGTCGTTGAAGTACTGAAGAGCGCAAAACGTTCATGTTGAGCTGGGAAACCTGTCTAATTACTACGATGGAGAGTGGGTAGATATCCTAGATATCCTCACATTAGCTCTGTTCTCAAACCTAGAGAGCTGCCAAGCTGTCTACTACCTACATAGGCAGCTGCCTTCTAACTTCCTAGCGGGGGGAATATAAATCTCACGTTAAACACATGGGAAACTCATTCAACTAATGATTTCACTCCAATTTGATATTAAATGTTGCTATCTTACCCTCATGTCTAATAACAAAAATAATATTTTTGTTTATCTACAATTCCCCTTAAAAATTGAGATCCCGTAACAAAAAAAAATACTTTTTCTATTTAGCACAGATGCCATTACATTGATCAGTGTGGCATTTATATTCTTAAAAAAATATACACAATATACACACATTCATATTTTTCAAATTAATTATTTTCTTTTGAACTGTCTATTCATCAAAAATGTGTAAAAATCAGATTTGCCATCACAGAAATAAATAACATTTTAAAAATATATCAAAACAGAAAATAATTCTTTTAAATAGCAATAATATTTGACAACATTACTGTTTACTGTATTGTTGATTAAATAAATGCCAGTTGGTTATATATATACAGTATATATAATATATATATATATATATATATATATTATTATATATATCTATATAGTTTAAATGAATGCATAAATTTATGTAATTTATAAATAGTTTTAACTGGTCTGGACGATTTTTTTCACCGAGCTTGTTGTAATGCATTCTTAAAAAGTCTTTTCACATTAAAACGAGACCAAAACAAGGCTTACAAGAATGTTTTGGAAGAGCATTGTGAGCGCATCTCTGGTGTCTTTAAACAATGTCTAGGCAGCGCACTTGGATTTGAAAAGAGCTGTAGTTTTGCAAAAATCATCGGAGACATGCACAAGCTGACAAAGTGTGCATTCATAATCTCTTTTCCCATGAAATGCATTAATCTTACAGCAATAATGCATGTCTTTGCAACACGAGCAACAGAGATAGCTTTGCTAAAAGTTTAGTCACTAATTATGTTTCATTATGTGCAAAATTAGGATATTGGATATGACAGAAGAAATTGTAATAAGGAGATAATATGAAATATTCTGCATCAGTTTTCAGTGGAGCCCTAGACATATGTTGCATTGTGCTTCCACTCTCTTATCTACATAACGCCTGTCAAAACGAGGGTCTTTCTGAGCAAGAGGAGTACCAGGCATCCAAAGACAGAAAGAAAACCTAATCACACTTATTTTTTTCAAGCAATTAACATGGAACAGTTCCAGCTGGAGAGGCTTTCTCAGCTCTGAGGCCTATCATGAACAGAGAAGCTCTTCAGCTCTGGACTGGCGGCGTCAGACAGTCTGACAGACAAAAACAAAGTTTTACTCTGAAAATAAGCAGCTAAAACAGATTCTGAGAATGAAAGGGACAGGTGTTGGGGAGCGGTGAAAATAATGGCCAAACACATCAGCTTAATTCTGATCCTTTATGCAAACACAGATGCAAACCAATGTCCACAGACACATGGAAATGAACTGGCAATCGTAACACTTTCCTAAGTCACTAATCAGGTTTCCTGAGCATGTGTATTTGTGTTAAAAGTTCTGATTAGGGCAGATTTCTGTAGAAAACTGTTCTCGGGTCAGTTTTGAAATGCAGAGGATTAGTCGGACGTGATTAGTAAGACAGTTGTCCATGGCTAAACTCCAAATATCTAGTGCAAGGGAAACGGTCTCAATTTTCCAGAGCAATAAAAACGTCTCGGTTACTTATTTAACCATGGTTCCCTGAGTAGGGAACGCGACACTGCGTCCTCTAGGGGTCGCTATGGGGAACGCCTCGTCGTGAAACCCGTGTCTGAGCCTACATTGCAAAAACACAACTTTTTTTGGCCGGCGACAGCATGAACGCCCTACCGTCCAACTTTACAGAAATATGCGCCGTTAAAGCGCACATCATCACTGTCTTCGTCTGAAGCTTGTGTCCCCGCAGCATGGCACAAAGCAGAGGACGCAGTGTCCTCTTCCCCTCAGAACCATGGTTACATAAGAACCCGACGTTCCCTTCGTGGACTTCGAACTGCGTCCCTAGGGGGCGCTATGGGGAACGTAAACCCACGCCGCCAATGCTGAGGGGGTGCAGCCAAACCATTGCGAGCCACTAATACCACTACACCAAATCGCTATGGGGATTGCCCCTGTCCGGACTAGACGGCTGTCAGCACATTATTACTCCCCTGCGGCCAGAAGCCTAGGCTGCACGGACTTACTAGAGCCTCAGCAGTGGCAGGTCCCACCGGGACCAGATTGGTAGTAGAACCCCGGCTACCAAATACAGTCCCCCCCCCCCCCCCCCCTACCACGGGAATCAGTTTCTCGAGATTGACCTCTGGTGTAATGAGGGCGGCTGGCTCGGTGCCCAACTGCGGGACGGCAGGGGCCCCCGTACCAGCTGTGCCATACAAAGCCTCTTCGGAGGTGGCGCCAGGGCTTAGAATCATGAAGGATTCCTTCCAGGGAATACGACCTAGAGCCTACTTATTGGATCAATTACTAGGCTTGGCCTGTCACTCAGGGCTACCTCATTTTGCAGAAGGACCTGTCTCAAGAGGCCTCTAGTGGAAACACTCTGTCAGAGCAGGTATTCGGGGATACCATGATGAGTGGGTCCCAGGCGGAACCGGGGTTTTTAGACCACTCAGAAAAAGAGAACGAATCTGTGCGCGTAACTCTTACCATATAGTATTTTAGAGAAGTGGGCAAAGTAGAATGTGCTCACTTACCACTTTCGTGGAATTTTAGAAAAGTTGGCAAAGATACCGTGCCCACTTACCACCATGTGGATTTTAGAATTTCCATATGTAGATGGATACAACCGTTCTAGGGGGTTCTTGTGGCACTTCTGGAGGGCAGGCTATAGATGGAGCTCTGAGTAGTCATAAGTCTCACCTACGGCTATCACGCTGGCTTGGCTAGCCGCGAACTTGTAGCTGAGGGAGCAGACATCCATTCTACCTACAGCACGTTCCTTTGGTGGAACAGCTAGCAGTTATCAGCTGGTGGAGCAACACGCCCAGTTCTCACCGAGGAGGGGACTCGACCCGCAGCACGTTCCGGCTTGCGGAACCAGCTAGTAACAATCTCGGTGTGGGAACCCACGCCTGGTCCTCAGACGCCATGGGGGCTCGACCCTTTCTACTAATGCCGGGTTTTCCCCGGCTGGCAGTAGCTCATTCTAGCTGGGGAGGGGGCCCGCGCCCTCGCTCTCACCGATATGGGGGCCCCCTACACAAAAAAAGAAAAAAAAAAGAAAAAAACAGCCTGATTTAAAACCAGAGGGGTAGCAACTGCCAGGCTAGCCCCATCGCCAGCGCATCAGGGAGGCGGAGGACGGCCCAAACCTTCTGATGCAGCTGGTACGAGGTCTTTCTGGAAGACAGCGAGCTCAAGCATCTCATGAAAGAGGCACCTCCGTTTTTTCTTCAGCTGAGGAATACTGTCCCCATTCCAGGTGACCCTTTCCTGAAAGGGGAGCAGTGCTAAACATTACCACGAGGACAGCCCATGGAGCGAGGGATTCAACTCCTCGGAGAGGATCCTGCTCGTCAGACGACACCCTCTTAGTACCCCATGATATCGAGGGGGGCAGTGCCAGAGGGGGTGTGCGTAGCGGGGGTGCTTCAGATCGAGACACACTGTTGAGAGGGTGCGGCCGGCAGGTGAGACACATACGAGAGGGGGGCCGTAAGCGGGCACTGAACTCGGCTGAAAGGGCACGAAGCTGCCACGCGTAACCCTCACCATACAGGATTTTAGAGAGGTGGGCAAAGAAGAATGTGCGCACCTACCACTTTCGTGGGATTTTAGAGAAGTGACAAGCATAGCGTGCACACCTACCACCTAGGTGGAATTTTAGACGGGTGGCAAAGCCTAACGTGCCCACCCACCACTTACGTGGATTTTAGAAAAGCGGCAAGGATAACGTGCACACTTACCACTCACGTGGATTTTTAGAAGGTGCGCAAAGAGCACTCTTAGGGTTCTATTGTCACCCGGACGTAATGGCCGGTCGGGAGCAGCAGCTCCAGCACCCTCCTCAGAGGGGAGGGGAGTGCTGTCTCCAGGGTGTGTCGCCAAGACACACTATTTGAGTGGCACCCAGGGTACCGGGGTGTTAATCCACTTTGAAACAAAGGGAACGAAGACAGCACGCGTAACCCTTACCTTCACAGGATTTTAGAGAAATGGGCAAAGAATCCCGTGCCCATTTACCACCTACGTGGAATTTTAGAAAATGGGCAAAGCAACACGTGCCCATCTACCAGCTATGTGGATTTTTAGAGAAATGCGCACAGCTTCACGTGCACATCCCCCACTCACGTGGCACTTGGAGAAATGCGCAAAGCCTGCTTCACGTGGACACTTATCATCTTATCTTTTTAAGTTCATGGAGACCCGACCATATTGGCCTGCCGGAAGAGGCCGGCTCGCACGTCTCAGTAGTGATGGGAGCCCTGCCTAGGACGGCTTACACAGGAGGATCCTGGTGATGTCCCCTGTACCTCCTGTTCGTTGCCTCAGCAAGAAGGAGTATGCCGGTGGCCAGGAAGCCCCTCGGGGGGACCAGGCACTGTAGCCCCGTCCGGGTGCCTTGCAGCGTAGCACCAGGGGCCTGATGTTCACGAAGGCTCCCGCAAAAGCCCGTGTTCGGCCGCATGATCCAGGAGGTATGAAGCCGAAGCCCGGCTTTTCTTACCGTCTGGATGTATGTCGACGAGTGACACGCCTACTGCAAGTAGAGCAACTGGCTTCTGAGCCCAGCAACGGCACCTCATTGAGGGCGTCTAGCAAGGGACAAACCGTATAGGTCCCGGGAAACACTGCAAGGAACTTTAGAAGGTTACCCACACACAGCCATCTCGGTCTGTCCTCGATATACAGATGTCATGATATTTGGATCGTACTCACCCCCATGACCTCTTTGCTGGAGCTCTGCTCCGAGGATCTTTCTGAACGGATCATCCGCTGCAGGTAACTTTACATTTATTACACATGACCACCTCAGTCTCCCATTAGTATACATGCTCTCATGACATATGGATCATATTCACCCACCACGAGCCTTGTTGCCGGGGCTCTGTTCGGGGATTTTTGCCCGGACCATCAGTCATGCGGTTACTATGATCTAGCCATAGAACCCCCAACAACATCATGGGCCCAGTAGGAGACTGTTTTGAAAAGGTTTTACAGCTAACCTCGGTCAGCTGGAGATGGTGGTCATAACAGGGGAATTGGAAAAGGGAGGACAGGGTATATGTTGCCCCCTCCGCGGAGAGCGTGTGAATACCTAAGTCTTACTCTGACCCGGACGAAAGCGCTGGCGCATTGCCCAGGTCTCACCCCTCGGGTTTCGCCTGCCTCCCCTTGACCCACGATACTTCCTACCCCCACCCACAGGTGGGGGTCGCGACACTAGCCCTCTGTGCCCGTTTCTGATCTTCAGACTGAGATGGGCCAGGACCCCTGGTTTGTTCGGGTTCAGACCTGGGCCTTCGTGGTATGAATGATTTGAACGCTGCTGAGCGCGACTTCAACTCCCTGAACTTGTCGACCACCGTCTCAACGGAAGTGCCAAACAGTTCAGAGGGCGACACCAGGGCATCGAGAAGAAAGCCCCTCTCTTTCTTCCCGATGTCCGCCAAATTCACCCACAACTGCCGCTCCGTCACCACCATAGCATCCATCGCTCTGCCCATGGCCGAGGCTGCGTGCTTAGTAGCCCGGAGGGCCAAGTCGGTGGTGCGCCGCAGCTCAGCCGTTCCGGCAGAGGAAAGGCCCTGCCCCTCACCCAGGTCCTTCAGCAGGTCAGCCTGAAGCACCACCATCGTGTGCAACAAAGCGACAGCCTGACCTGCTGCTGCGTACGCCTTGCCGTTCGTGCGAGATGTGGCTTGAAGGAGCACGGATGGCAAGGAGGGAGTTTTGAAAGACGATGTCTCACCCATAGAGAGATAACTGGCTAGCGTCTCTTCCACAGGGGGCATCATCCCATAGCCGCTTTCGCGCATTGACTCGATATTCGCATAACTCGTATGCTGAAACCGGTATACGCGTGAGGAAAACGGCCTCTCCCATTCCTTCTCGATCTCAGTGTGGAGATCAGGAAGGAAATGAAGGCTCACTTGAGCTGGAGGTCTATGTTCAGAGAGATAACGTTCGTCGAGGCGATCTCGCGACGTCACCTCCTTGGCTCGTTTACACAGTAATTCGAGTCTTGCCGTGGCCCGATCCATCACCTCTAACAGCTCACCATACGCAGGGCAGGAGAATTGGGAAAGCTCAGCCTCAGCTTCTCTGCCCTCCTCCACCTCATTTCCTGCTCTTGTTGCTGGGCCCAACTGAGCACTGTCACCTGGTCCGATGAGATCCAAAGAGATTCTCATCGTCCCTTGCTTTCTCTCGCCCTAGACACCGATGCGCGAAGGGGGAAACCCCCCCTTTCATCCTCTCGGCTAGTTCCACCTGAGATCCCCAACAGCTTCATTCTCCTCCTTGCCTCAGCAGCTCGGTCCCGACCGCGGACACCCGATGGTTGTACCCTCGCCACAGAGCAAGATAGACAAACGAGAGCTGAGCTTTTTCAGCGAAAAGCTCTCACAGTGCACGCAGATTGCCCCCTCGAGGACATCGCGTGCGTGCTCCTCGCCCAAACAAACAACGCATAGATCGTGTGAATCATCGGGTGTCAGAAACCGCTGACACGGATGTACACACTTTCTAAACGCTCCGCTAGTGCTCGCCATAGTAGGAAAAGAATAGTCTTACTTTGCTTTTGGAATGCACGCTTCAAACAGAACGGTCAGTGAAGACAAAGAAAGTGATGATGTGCGCTACCGGCGCCTATTTTGTACTAGTTGCGACGGTCAAAGTGACGTCATGGCTGTCACTGGCCAACGTGTTGTTGGTGTTTTTTTTAATGTATGCTTCAGACACGGGTCACTACGAGGCGTTCCCCATAGCGACCCCTAAAGGACGCAGTTCGAAGTTCCCTTGAAAGGGAACTCACAAAACAGCCCAGGCTGCTCTGAATTTAAGACATACGAAATAAAAACAGTTTGACTGGTTGAAACCACTACGATTTTTTTGCATTGTGATTGTGGTGTGTGTGTGTGTATATATATTTACATACCTATTTCAAATCTCTGAACATTTTAGCATGGTGATGGATATGACAATGTTAATGTATTTGGTCTGGTCAAATAGATCTGCTACGCTGCTGCTGTTAGTAATTGCTGTAGTTGTAGATTATTGCTGCCAGCAGGATCAAGTACAGGAACTTGCTACTGCCAATGCATATGGCGATACGTTGCTGTGAGTATTTAAGACATGCTGCTGCTGCTGCTGCACACATAGCATATAAAATAACCCCGTAGCAGATCTATAAAGGTGGAGCTGGGGAAGGTGGAGGGTTTCAGAGACTCTGAAAGCGTGCTGCAGGTATCTCAAGTGAATGCTAGCCAGCCATATAAATGCAAGGCAGTAACCTCATTAGCTGCATATACAGCATGAACCAATCAGCTTGTGCCAAGTCGTTTAAAAACTCTCTGAAAATCTTCATTTACGTTACACCCCTTCCTAAAGCGCCATCTGAGTTTCATATTAACATATATATATATATATATATTTATCTATTATATGTATCATATATGATGTTATATATTTTAAGTATTTTTTTTTTCATTTGACTTTTTTTTTCTTTTTCCTAATCTTACTGATTCTCAGTTGTAGTTAAAAAAAATAATAAACTGTGGCATAATCTGAAACATTTTCAAAAATACTATATAAGAAATACAATAACGATAATTTATTCATTCGACTGTATTTTTCCTTTTTCTTTCACTAATTTGACTGTATTTTGGGGTGAAATATGACCTATAGTCATGTTTTTGAGATATTGCTTTGTGTATACAGCTTTGTGTATTTGTGTAGCCAAGTGTGTGCATGTGTGTTTGAAGTTTTAAGTGCACTAGATGGATTATATTCTTCTATCATCCATTTCCTCTCCTGCTGGCTCTACTACTTCCTGCCTCTCTCGGGGTTGTTATTGTATTTCCAGCGTATCTGGAGGAAAACTGTGGGAGAGCGAGAAGAGAAAGGAGGAGTGAGGAGAGCCTGGCGTAATGGAGGGCCAAAGAAACAAATGAAAGCAGGACAGATGTGTGCGTTTGTAAGAGAGCAAGACTCTTGATTGTTTGACGGCGAGTGCATATGGGTGGCAGATTAAATCCTTATCTAATCACGATCCAATCAGGTCAGACAGATCATCACAGGAAGTTCAAGGTTAGACAGGCATCGCTCTGTACTCAGAGGAGGGGATTTCTATTAAGACTCTGTTTCCTCATACTTCACAGTGCTGCCAGGACTTCAAAGAGGGCATTCCCAAATGGAGCAAAGGAAACTCAAATTTGCATATTTCAACAATATCCTGCTGTCATTGTTTTGAGTAAACCAAAACCATAGCTTTTACGGCAGTCACATTGTCTTGGCTACAAAATCTCAATGTTCGTTTTCTTTCAGAGCCAACTTTGTTTTCAGTCTTAAATTATAATCCATATTCACTTCTGCATGGCCATTTGACAATAATAGCATGAGGAGGATTGCATAACCATCCAAATACTATGAAATCAAACATAGTTTTAGGTCCATGCCTCCATACCTTTAGTCCATGCCTGTTAGCTTCAACGCTGTCTGTGTGCTAGTGCACCTCTAAAAAGCAAACCAAATTATCTTCTTAGGAGCTGTTCTCAAGGATTACTCTGTAAAATATATTCTGAAACACTAATCTGGCAAAACAGACCAAAAATATTGTGCTCTATAGACTGCGATCGTCCAACATACTGTAACCACCCAACTTCAGCTAGCAATAGCAAACAGCGTTATTATAGGTATCCAAAGCAAAATATATTAATCTTATAGCCATTATTTTCAATTTACCTTGAATGCAATGCCAAATTAATTTTAAAAAAGGATGAAAAACTTAATTTGAATTAGCTTACTTAAATGAAAACTAAACAGTAATATTAAATAAGCCAAAAACACAATCAAATTGCTAAAAATATTGTAAAAGTAATTGTTATTATAATAATAATTACATTTCAATATATTAATAAACACTAGAACATTGTTTTTTATTTTTCTAAAATAACATTGATAGCTAATAAAAATCAATGTTTTGTCAATGTGCATTCAATTATGCTAACACTACATTAACTGGCTTCTAAAATGTGAACCGTATTTCTAGTATTCATGTATGGTAAGTTGGCTATGCAAAGGCTATAATATAAAATAAATTAAAACCCATTCTGTTTCAAGAGGAAATACATCAACATGAAAGAAAACTGTCAAAGCATCTCATGGGATGTTTAAGGCAAGTGTCATCTAATATTACTGTATTTTATATGATTTGAATCCTAACACATTCAAACTATTAACGCTTGGTAGAGCATGGTGCTGGCAACTCCAAGGTCATGGGTTTGAATCCCAGGGAATGCATGTGCTGATCAAATCTGGAGCTTGTACGCAATGTAATTAACTCTGCATAAAATGCATCTGCCAAATGCATAAACGTAAACCTCTTCAACTTTCAATCATGTCAACTGTTTATCTGAAAACATAAAAGAAAGGAGGATGCAGGGAAGAAAATAGAGGTATAAATTCCAGTCCTACTGTTTGGAGATTATAGAGACATAATGATGTGATTGCATCTCTGCCGCTCTCGTGTTAGTTTGTTCTTCTTGTACACACACTTATATGCTTCTCGTTAATTCCGCCTCATGTAGACTCAGATGTTGCGAGAAATGATATAATTGAAAAAAGACAGTTGCAAAAAAGCTTGAAGGCATAAAAAAAACGTAAAAAAAAAACACGGAAGGGGGCGTTTATCGAGCTTGAAGTTTTCTAAGAACTCATAAAACATGTATGTACATGTGCTTTCTTCGCTGTGCTTACATCTAAATGAGTCTTTCATGACGTTAAAAGAGTTCCAAAATGTCCTGAAATGAACACAACCAAGCCTAAAGTTGTATTTTTGGATCAATACTGTTTAATGCTAGAGACTTCCGGCATGCAATACTACAACAGAGCAGTGCAAGCTGCCGTTTAATTGAAGGGCTGACTCAATCGTGAGACCGAACCATTCAAAACCGCCGTGGCCGTCGAGACCATCACCCCCACGGCTCCATCTTTTCTCATCTCCTTCTCTCCGAGAGCGACGTCTAGCTCGGGGTTTCTGAGATTGATTTGGCCGCTTTAATTATTAACAAAACACACAGCGGTTCTGATTGTTTCAGCTGGAGATCATATCAAAATAAATAGAAAACAAAGAGTGATCTTCTTCTTCACCACCTACATAGTAGCCTTGAGGAGCGAGAAAGGAAAGGGAAGGCAAAAAGAGAAATTGGAAATAAATAAAATCCCAGATGGATAGTTCTTCAAATGGAAAATCGACTTCAAAGTCTTATTTCATCGGAACAGCCTTGTATGCCTGGGCCGAGACGCAAGCCGCACACAGTAACCCCTCAGGTACCCGTGTTTTTTTATCTGCAGCGAAAGTGTTGAGGGATTTGGTGGGTTTGTCCTGTTCTAATGCTGTGGGCCCCTGCATCGGTCAGTGGACAGGTAAAATATTTGTCATTTGTTAGATGGTTTTTGTAGGTCTTAATTCAACATTGCAGGTTTTCTTTAAGTTTTGAAAAGATATTTTTAAATGCGCTCTCAGTGACTGCATTTATTTGATCAAAAATATAGTAAAATCTGGAATATGTTTAAATATCATTACAATTTAAAATAACCCTTTATTCATGTGGTTGCAAAGCTGTATTTTCAGCATCATTACTCCAGTCTTCAGTGTCACATGATTCTTTAGAAATAATTAATATGCTGATTTGATGCTCTGTTATTATCAATTATTTTTTGTGCTCAATTTTATAATGCTTAAAACTCATTTGCTGCTTAAGGTTTTCCTAGAAATACTTTTAAGGATTCCGTGATTAATGAAAAAAGTACAATGAACAGCATTTATTTAAAATTGAATTTAACATCTGTACTGTCTCTTTTATTAAAAAAATTATACATTTTTCAAAATTTACTGACCCCAAAGTTTTTGTAATGTGTAAGGAAAACGTACAGTCAGAATTGTACTGAAATGTACAACTGACATTTTTCCAGTCAATAAATGGTTAACTGGGTATGAAATTGATTTGTGTGAAGAGAAAAAGGGTGCAGAGTCATACGAGAGACATGAAAGTAGCAGAATCATAGGCCTGGGACAACGGTCGTACAATTTTATACAAAAATATTTGACCTCAATTCCATGATTGACCAATCAGGATCAAGTTATTCAAAGAACTGTGTAATAAAGCCATATCATAAACCAATCAAATCTTTCTTGCAGACGTGATGTTAAGAAGGGAGAAAAGAACACAATTGTTACATCATTCAACAGAAACTTTACAGCCAGAAACGATGCTAACCCTGCCACTCATGCTTTTGTCACTTCCCCAGAGGTACTTTGACCTGTTTTTAAATGTGCCACACTCTGAATGTTTCTCCAAAACCCTTTCCTTTTTGCAATCTTGCAAATGAATTTTTCATATAAATTTTTGCCTTGTAGATCGTCACAGCCCTTGCCATCGCAGGCACACTGAAGTTCAACCCTGAGACTGACTTCCTCACAGCCCCCAACGGAGAGAAGTTTAAACTGGTGCCGCCCACAGGAGATGAGCTTCCTGCCCGTGACTTTGACCCAGGTCAGGACACCTACCAGCACCCACCAGCTGATGGGTTAGGCCTGAAAGTGGATGTCAACCCTCAGAGCAACCGACTTCAGCTGCTTGAGCCCTTCGACAAATGGAGTGGAAACAACCTTGAGGACCTCCGAGTGCTCATCAGGTAGGTTTTTAGTCTAGATGTTTGAAATTTGGGATTTTCATATACAGTGGTTACGGAAAGTATTCAGACCCCTTAAATTTTTCACTCTTTGTTAAATTGCAGCCATTTGCTAAAATAATTTAAATTAATTTTTTTTCCTCATTAATGTACACACAGCTTCCCATATTGACAGAAAAACACAGAATGTTGACATTTTTGCAGATTTATTAAAAAAAAAAAAATGAAATATCACATGGTCCTAAGTATTTAGACCTTTTGCTGTGACACTCATATATTTACTCAGGTGCTGTCTATTTCTTCTGATTATCCTTGAGATGGTTCTACACCTTCCTTTGAGTCCATCTGTGGTTTGATTATACGGATTGGACTTGATTAGGAAAGCCCCACACCTGTCTATATAAGACCTTACATCTCACAGTGCATGTCAGAGCAAATGAGAATCATGATGTCAAAGGAACTGCCTGAAGAGCTCATAGACAGAATTGTGGCAAGGCACAGATCTGGCCAAGGTTAAAAAAAATTTCTGCTGCACTTAAGGTCCCTAAGAGCACAGTGGCCTCCATAATCCTTTAAATGGAAGACGTTTGGGACGACAAGAACCCTTACTAGAGCTGGCCGTCCGGCCAAACTGAGCTAACGGGGGAGAAGAGCCTGGTAAGAGAGGTAAAGAAAAAACACCTGAAGGAATCCAAGTTGGTGAGAAATAAGATTCTCTGGTCTGCTGAGACCAAGATAGAACTTTTTGGCCTAATTCTAAGCGGTATGTGTGGAGAAAACCAGTCACTGCTCATCCCCTGTCCCATACAGTCCCAACAGTGAAGCATGGTGGTGGCAGCATCATGCTGTGGGGGTGTTTTTCAGCTGCAGGGACAGGACGACTGGTTGCAATCGAGGGAAAGATGAATGCAGTACAGGGATATCCTGGACGAAAACTCTCCAGGTGCTCAGGACCTCAGACCTGGCCGAAGGTTTACCTTCCAACAAGACAATTACCCTAAGCACACAGCTAAAATAAAGAAAGAGTGGCTTATAGACAACTCTGTGAATGTTCTTGAGTGGCCCAGCCAGAGCCCTGACTTTAAACCCAATTGAGCATCTCTGGAGAAACCTAAAAATGGCTGTCCACTAACGTTTACCATCTAACCTGACAGAACTGGAGAGGATCTGCAAGGAGGAATGGCAGAGGATCCCCAAATCCAGGTGTGAAAAACTTGTTGCATCTTTCCCAAAAAGACTCATGGCTGTATTAGATCAAAAGGGTGCTTCTACTAAATACTGAGCAAAGGTCTGAATACTTAGGACCATGTGATATTTCAGTTTTTAATAAATCTGCAAAAATGTCAAATTCTGTGTTTTTCTGTCAATATGGTGTGTTGTGTGTACATTAATGAGGAAATTTTTTTAACTTAAATTATTTTAGCAAATGGTTGCAATATAACAAAAAGTGAAAAATTTAAGGGTGTTTGAATACTTTCCGTACCCACTGTAACTCTGAATAATGTAACTCTATTTGTCAGGTGAAAGGAAAGTGCACCACCGACCACATCAGCGCTGCCGGACCTTGGCTGAAGTTCCGTGGCCACCTTGATAACATTTCCAATAACCTGCTCATTGGTGCCGTTAATATTGAGAATGATGCCGTCAATAAAATCCGCAACCTTCTGACTGGAGAGTTTGGTGGTGTTCCTGATGTTGCCCGCCATTACAAAGTAAGAGCTGTTTTAGCGCTCCTTCTATTCTTTGTTTTTGTGCACCATATCATAGGGCTGCATGATAAATCGCAA
The DNA here is from genome assembly GCA_018155175.1 of Sinocyclocheilus anophthalmus. Lineage (NCBI taxonomy): Eukaryota > Metazoa > Chordata > Actinopteri > Cypriniformes > Cyprinidae > Sinocyclocheilus > Sinocyclocheilus anophthalmus. The sequence continues at coordinate 155,491 of JADLZN010004850.1, forward strand.
TCACGATTAGGCAAAAGCTGCGATAGTCATGCGCATCTTGTCAATGAAGCACGGTTCTGTGATCAGCAGTAAACCTCCATCCAAAGGCCAGAGGGCGCTCTCGCGCAGAAACTCCAAATACACCTCGCAGAAGAAATCCAGGAAATCCCTATAGTGGTTGCTGATTAAACAGAAGATTTAACTGCTTTCATTTATTCAACGTGACTAATAAACACACGAATACGACAATATATGGTTTATCCGAGTTCATATTATTATAATTTTTATTATAATTTTCATTATACAAATATATAATATATTTATAATGCAATGCCTTTATCACTGCTTAGAATGTTATGAAATATGTTGCGTGCCTTATTCTATGTAAGAAACCACATCATCTCACAGAAGGATTTATTTCAACACTCAACTGACGTTATGAAGTGAGTTTGGAGTAGGGATGCACGATATATCGGCCATCATATCAGTATCGGCCGATAAATGCTATTTTTTTCTGTTATCGGTATCGGCCTGATAAGAAAATTTGGCCGATATCTTAAAGCCGATAACTAATGCATTATTTCCTTCAGAGACACGTCAGATGCGCGCTGTTCGTTTGCAGCCTTTTTGTACGTTGTAATATTGTGTTTATTTGTTGTATATCTGATTTATCTCATATAGAGTGCGTTTGGTTAAGTTTAAAGAGCACTTCAGTTTACCGGTGATCGTCTTTAGCTCAGCGCACGCAGCTCAAACTGCAGTGCACAACATTAATAACTATGATTGGTAATGTCGTGTATATAACATTCTAATGGGAACATTATTATAATAAAACGTTGTGCATTCTTTGGGTTTAGTTGCTGTGTTTTAGCGTGTTGTTATGGGAAGAGCGCATCCACAACATGATCACACATTCTGACTATAGCACGCTATAACTGCGTCATTTTGTACATATATAAATTGTAATATTATGTTTGTTTTATTAATATTAATCTCAGGATGCATTTTTGAGTTAAATAAGCTGCCAGCAAAACTCTTCAGTTTACCGTGTTCATTCAGCTTTTCAGCTTCAGCACGCGCAGCTCAACGGTTGCTATTTAAAACAGTGGTATTAATTTACTTTTTCAAAATCATTGATACATTTTTAATAATAACAACCACTTGTATTTTTTCTCTTATTATTTTCATCAACAATATGTTTTAATTAAAATAATTTCATTATTGTTCGTGCGGAGGCTATTTCGTTTTATTTATCCATGGCACATGCATTTTGATTATTTACACACAAGTTATGTTGTCCAGTGACTTGTTTGCATTATTTATTCATTATTTTATTTATTTGTAAGACTTTTTTATGACTAAATTTGGTAATGGGAAAGTAAAAATATTTTTAAAACGTACACCGTTCAAACTAGGCTGCTTATGTTGAAGTGTTTGGGATGTGGCTTTTAATGATGAGACCTTTTTTTGTAATCGGGCTCTCAAAAAGTATATAACAATTTTGATATAGATTTATCGGCCAACATATCGGTTATTGGCTTTCAAAAATAAAGAATAATCGGTTATCCGTATCGGCCAAAATTTTCCAATCGTGCATCCCAGTTTGGAGTAAAAACATGTTATTAAATGTGGTCTTTTTCACGTGCTTTCCGATGGAGCAGCATTTACTATACAGAACCGTAGTTCACTGAGAAGCTCTGTGTAGAAAATTATGCTCCATCTGAAAGCGTGGGATGGAGATTTACTACTGATTACAGAACCGGCTTTACTGACAAGATGCGCATAATAATCGCATTCGGTTAATCGTGCAGCTCTACCGTATCATGATTTGTTCTGCCTACTGTAAGCATTTATATTCTTAATGGTTTCTGAATGTCCTGTAATATCCCACTTGCAGAAGCACAATGTTTCATGGGTAGTTGTGGGAGATGAAAACTATGGTGAGGGTTCCAGCAGAGAGCACGCTGCTCTGGAGCCCAGACATTTAGGAGGGAGGGCCATTATTGTGAAGAGCTTTGCTAGAATCCATGGTGAGTGTGAAATATTCCTCCCCCTTAACGCTAAGCGTCATTTAGCAATTGATTTGAATTCTTCTGTCTGGTCTGTCAACAGAAACTAACTTGAAGAAACAGGGCCTGCTGCCCCTCACCTTCTCCAACCCTGCTGATTACGACAAAATCTGCCCAGATGATAAAATCTCCATTGTAGGGCTGAAGAGCCTTGCCCCTGGAACGGTAAGAATTATTCTGTTAATTCATGATTCTAGTTGATATACCTCTTTCCTGGTTTGTGTTAGTCAGGGATTCCCAAACTTTTTTTTTTTTGTCAGCCAACCCCTTTTTCTAATAGTTACGGGTCTCTGGGGAAACATCTGACCATATTATAGAAAATATTCAGAAAATAAAATCTAATTATCTATTTTTTTTTCTGTGGAATAGTTTATTGAACCTTTATACAAAATCTTAAAAAGGTTGATTGTTATTCAGAGGCCCAACCTGAGCAAAAATATGCAATTTGGTGCAGATGCTGATATTTATATGACAAAAAGTAAGATGAAATTCTGATAGATTGTAGTCTGCATTATATCAATATAACAGACTACTTGCATAATATGCATAAAAATATCAGTTATCACTTTGAATTTCTTAATAATATGGCTTAGTAAGATGATAATTAAATAGCGAGTTTTATGTCTGTATTTTTTCATTATGGGGGCGAAACATAATGCAGTGAAATACAATGAGATGTGCAAATAAATGCTTCTCAAAAGCCTGATTTCACAGCAAAAAATACTTTGATCTAAATGTGGACATTTTTCAAAATTATTCTAAAAGACCTTTTACTTGCTAAACTAGTATAAACTATATATGCCCCCTGTTGTCTGATTGACCGTGTAGAGGCTGGATTTATCACCTATTTGAGCATAAAAATGTTGATATTTTAGAGGCCTTAGAAATTAATTTTTCACACGTTCATGGTCATGAGTTTATGTTTGTTAATGGTCACATGACATGAAAGTAAACTAATTAAATTACTTTAAAAATTATAGTAATAAAAGAAAAATAAAAAAAAAAGAACACTTACTTAAAGGGGTCCTATTATGCTCTTTTACAAAGTCTTGAATTTGTTTTGGGGGTGTACTAGAACATGCTCTCATGCTTGGTGGTTCGAAAAACGCATTATTTTTCACAATTTACATTATTACAATACCTTTCTCCCCAACCTAGCACAAACAGCTCGATTAGCTCCGGGGTTTGATGAAGGCCCGCCTTCCGAAAAAAAAAAAGATGTGATTGGTTAGCTGTCCCAGTGAGTTGTGATTGGCGAACAGCTTAGACAGTGTTTCAGTACTGCCACGCCCCTTGCCAAAGCAGCAAATTCCGTCTACTCCGGTTTAGTTAAAGGGGTCATATGATGCTATCTATTGAGCCGGATTCAGTCTCCAGAATATTGAACAAGAGGATCGCCCAGAACCTTTGCTGTGCACGGATGTTGCCAGACATATAGAGTAACGTTTTGTTGTGTTTTGTTTTTTTTTTTTTTGGGCTAAATCACGTTTTAGATACGATGTAAACAACCACTTAAATGCATTTACATATGTCGATAATGGCCTATGATTATTTGTATGGGGGGGGGGGTATTTTTTAATTGTACAGAATTGGGGGGGGGCGGCAGTGAAACTGTTATACAGTTTAATGTATTTATACCATAGTCCATTGTTTCCCAGGTGGCATATATATGCAAACTCATTCTCTGCCAGCAGGAGGCGCTTTTGGAGTGGTAGAGATCAAGGTTTCCCCTGTAATGGCTGTACACAAAGCAGCGCTCCGCTTATAAACGCTGCTTTTTCAGACATTACATGCAAGATGAAATGGAAATGACATCCAATTTTCTGAAGACAGCCGGTTTCCTTCAGAAATACAGTGATAAAAAAACACCCGCATCAGTGTTGGAGACCGTCTGTAGTCTCTAAGGGTGAAGTGTGAATTCGTGCAGATACATATTGTCCGAGGATTGTACTGTCAACAAATTTAACTACTATTCATACATAATTATCAGTGCATGTGTAATACTTGCGAAAACCTTGACTCTCTAAGCAGCACTTCTTCCTTCCTCGCGTCTTTTCTGATGCACTCAACCCAGCGCTCTAACCATGCCCACCATTCGAATTCGCAGGCGGGAATTATTTTAATGATATTCTAATGGGCAGCTTTGTTATATCACAAAACCTGGATAACAAACGCTGTAGTCCAAACGAGCCGTTCGTTTTAGTTCTTGAAAAGGGATTTTTAAAAAACGTTTTTATCTCCCTTTGGTGTGGACTTTGAGATTTGTAAGTTTGAAGATCTTTCTTTTTTTTTTATGCCCAAACATACACACTACTCACTGACTAAAATTCAAAAAGTGAAAAAACATAATAGAACCCCTTTAAAGATGAAAATATGTTTGCTTGGTAATTACCTTTCCTAATATTTCCGGTAATTTCCATTATAATTTTATTTTATTGTTCCGTTAGCCCCTAAAGGCCGTCATCAAGCACAGTGATGGGAGCTCAGAAACCATTGAGTTGAACCACACCTTCAACGAAACCCAGATTGAGTGGTTCCAGGCTGGCTCCGCCCTCAACAGAATGAAGGAGCTGCAGAAATGAGCGCGATTGGCTAAAAATATACATATTTGGGAGGGGAAGGGGTTATGCTTCAAACAGGAGGATATGGTATGTGTATGAAAGGTTTAAATACTCATGTAATTATGAACTGAATTATACACAATACCTAAAATACATTTTAAAACTGTGTTGCATAGACGAGTCATGTCAATACTGTTCAAATCTATATAATACATTGCAGAGCAGATAAAAGGTATTATGTTTTGCAACTGTAATGCTTATAAATTACAAGCTGGGTCAGTGTGTATTACAGAATGGTTCATTAAAAAAAACAAAAAGTTAGCCTACAAAAAATGGTAGGCGCATGCTTGTTAGTGGGAGTTTTAATTCATAAAATCATCCAAATATCTGTGTTCAGGCAACTGCTGATTATTCATTTCTGCTGTTTGTAATATGACACTGAACTGTAATGAGAGCTGCTTGTGAATTTTCTGTCCTGTAATCAGCTTTATTAATGGATTCTTTTACTTCACATGATTCTGTTAGCAGAGATGATCAACCATTCATAATAATTGTTCTTATTCACGCAAGCTTGAAACTTGACTGGTTATTGTTCATTTAGCTATTCTTACTGTGAGTCAGAGTGACATGTCTATGCCTGTTCTTCAAGACCCTGGCAGATCTTGACATCACACCACCACTATCAAAAGTGTCTGGTACTGAGTGCACCACAGGTCAAGTTTATAAACGTTTTAAACGGAATGCTTATTTACAAACATGTGCAAAGAATCTCCAATGTGCATTATCTTAAGTGTTTTGGATGCGTTATTGAGTAATGGATCAGTAATCAGACCTCCAATCTCTTGAGCACTTTTCCTGTATATTTGAGTGCCCTTTTTTGTAGGGTTGTATTTTTTCCCCCCTTTCAAACCGAGCCATACCCATGTCAAAGCAATGACATCAATCCCCCTGATCAGCTCACTATAGCAGCTGCTCTCAAGATACCAAGAGGTAAATGACTAGCTTTGTCTGACTCGACACATTCATCCTCATCAGATGAACTTTTACTGTTATATGAATTCTAGCCAGTGCAGTAAATGTAAAAAAAAATAATCATCAGCCTGGGATTATTTTTTAGCTCTGTGCACGGACTAATGGTTTCGTGCTGCTTGCAACACCCCAAACACATCCTCTGATTATAACTCCCCTTATTTTCATGCTTTTTTTTCCGTTATTGAGTAAAATGACGCTGATTGTCACAGTGGATTATAAATAAACCGTAAAAAATTTAAATATTTATTTGTATGTATAAAGACTCAATTTATACTGTGAAAAATGTATATTATGAATGTGTAAAATATTATTTGGAAAATATTTAGCTTGCATTATTTTAGACTGTTTTCTACTCCCTATAGTACTGAACTGTTTGAATTATTTAAATCATTTTTATTTAGTTTAATTATTTATTGTTTATTTTTGTATATTGTTTACACCCTCTCCCTTGGGGACGCCTGGTGGTCACCTGACCCCAGTTTGAAATCCCCTGAGGTGCACAATATGTAGTTACGTACTTATTATATGCAGTTAAATTCTTCTCTATTACAGTATTTTAAACATGATTAACAAGCACCGCATCTACACTGCGTCGCGTCAAAACCTTGAACTCCTAGACAAAGTATATTATATGTCTATGCTTGAACTCGCCTGGATTACATTATGGGCGCTCTGATTGGTCGACTGTAGACTGACGTCAGGATTCTGTCGCTTGCAGCAGGGTAGTGTCGTTGATTATAATTGGAGCGTTTTTGTTTTCTCGCGTCGCGTTGCGCCGCGTCTCTCGCGTGCAATTTTGATGGGGTGTCCCTCCCTCTCCTCCGGTAACCTCATTTATTGTGTGATACGTAGGGGTCCCTTGAATTGAATATGTGGACCACGAATGATAGTACTCAAGCATTTAATACCGGATTCTAATGTAGCTATGTAGAAATATTTGTATCCGCAGCGCAAGAGATATCAACCGGCAGACATTACGGTAAGAATTCCATCGTTGTCCTATTATATTTTCCTGTTCGTATATATTACCGTTGATTTACTGTAATGGTGTCGCATACTGTGGACTACGCTTGTCAACAACCATCATTGTGGAGCGCAGGTTGATAATATGATAATAAAACACACGTACTCACCGTTTAAACACAGTCACTGTCGATAAGGCTTTCTTAGACTACAGGGAAGAAACCCTTGGCGCATTGGAAAACAATGAGAGGGAAAAACAGGCGCCTCTAGTAAGAAGCTCGGATGTGGTCCTGATGCAGCTGCTGCATCCAGATTTGAGTGCAGAGAGATCAACACAACACAAAAAGCGTCTCCTCAGTAAAAGCAGATCAAGTCAGGCAGGGTGGATATTTCAAGGCAACTTTTTAATGTTTCATATCAAATATAATTCAAATGTTTTTGTTTGTTTGGGTTTTTCAAAACCATTTTTTCAAACCACAGAGGCCTCATCTCATCTCCAGTGAAGATCACACCAATGGCTGATTCAGACAGCACGTCTACATCTCATCGAAAGCCGCACTGCCCACATACACCTGTCTCACTTTCATTGCCTTTCCTGAGAGAGGGCAGTAATGTCTTGGAGAGGAAACCGCCCCAAACAGGGGAACCTCCTAGTCCACTGCCAACCAAACGCACACGCACCTATTCAGCGTGAGTACATGCGTGTAAATGTGA
>JADLZN010004851.1:0-28766 GCA_018155175.1 Sinocyclocheilus anophthalmus
CCCATCATCATGATCCACCTGCTGTCCGATCATCATGAAAACTGTTGTCTGACGAAGTGTACAGGTGAACTACGTCAGCCAAAAGGGGGGATTCTGTAGTTGTAGCGTCTGCGTAGGATCATGCATGATAGTTGGACTGTTTATTGCTTAAAAGACCCTTTTAGCCTTTTGACATTGGCATATAAATTACAGTTCTGGTCAGAAACTTTACGTTCATATAGGGGTTTAAATTGCCAGATGGTTCTTCACCGTCAAGAAGATTAGAACCAGCCCCCACGAGAATCATGGATCTCGGATCAAAAACATTCCACAGAGGCTGTGAATGGCCAAATCGAACACACACACACACACAACTAACCACACACCAGAAAAGACATTTCTTTATTTTAGACTAGGAATTAAAATTCAGTATCATTTGTCTATCTTGTTAGGGATGCTTCGTGTTGTGGTTTGACATGTCCCCTTGGATTGTGAGTGCATGATTCCACCACTCGTGTATTTGTATATAGTTAAAGCCATAAAAACCTCTTAGATTCAGGTGTATGTGGTGGCTCTTTGCGGGGTGGTTTGATCTATTCCATGATGGTTACTTTTTCTTGTATCATTGTGCACCTCCGTATCTATTCATTTCTCGGGCATGACGTTACTTACTGTGGAATTGTAAACGACCATCATTCATGACTCTCATTCGCGAGGACGATATTTTTGTGTGCGTTAAAACTACGGTACTGTTCCGACCGTCCAGAAAGCATGCAAATGAGGCCATATAATAACAGAGACAAAGAAACATAAGTCTTCCGACTCAAAATCCATGTCTCTCATTGTGTACAGAACACTACTGAATAGGAGAACCTGGCAAGGTAACGTTAGCCCAAAATAACTTGGCTAGAAAACTTCTTTCTTCGTTGTAGACCAACACCTTTCAGGACCGCTCAAGCCAGTCCTCTTGAGTTTTTCTTTTCCGGCGCTCTTTATTTACTTTCAAATAACTCTGTCGATGTGGACTTCTTCTTCAGAAGAACATAAGTAAAAACTTTCGCTGCTTCCTCACAACTCAGTCAACAGACACTTCACGTTATCAGCCGGCACAGGGACCTTTTTCAGCAATCGAAAAAACCCCATGCAATTACCGCCTTAAAAATCTACTTCAATGCGTGTTTAAGTTTCAGTCCCTTTTAAGGTGATTATTGGATTTTTTGATGATTTTTCAGAGGTTGTGGTTAAGTGATGTTAAATACTGCCATTCTTTTCTATTCTCTAGCTTTTCCATGATTTGTTTCATCTGTTTATATATTTTTTAGTTAGTTTATTTATGATATAGTCTTAGTCATTTTAGTAAATACCATTATATTCACATACGAATTGTCTCTGTTTACTGTTCAAAGTTCCAAGTCAATGAATGTCTTTTTAAACCATTGCTACTTTGGCTACGAATTACTGCTGAGCACTGCACAAAGAAGGACATTTATTATTCCGTGGCCGAACAATAATATTCCTTTGAATTGATAATTATTATTGTCTCTGGTTGGACGGACAGATCACAATAATTGATATTGATGTCTGCTACAGTAATGGGAAGATATCAATCTAAATATTTTTTTTTTATGTAGAATCAAACCATTTATGATTCGTACTAATATTCCCTTTTTAGAGCTAATATAATAATAAACGTTACACTATTGAGAGTAAAAGTAAAGGTATACAGTATTTTTTTTATCAATCTATTTATTATTTTCACATCAGCAATTTACAGACTTAGTACAATTTACAAGTAAACATTCTTTCCTAACCACCCTTCCACCCCCATCACATCCTCACTAGACAGAACACTTAAATGAACATTCTTGTGAGGCATTGAGCTGGTGTGTAAAATAAGAAAAAAGGAAAAAGACAAATGAAAAAAAAGAGAGAGAGAAAAAAATACAAATAAATACATAAATAACAATACTGATAATAAATAAAGAGATTAAAGTCAAGAAAAGGGTTACATTATCACATCAGCATTTTCAGTCAATGTAACATCCAAATTATTCACGTATGCAATAAATTTGCCCCAAATCTTTACAAACATTGTTGACTTTTTTTTCAGATTAAACATAATTATTTCAACAGGCACATAGGACGAAAGTTCTCTAAGCCATACACTAGGCCTTGGTGGTTCTTCTGATTTCCATTGTATAGCCATACATTTCTTTGCTGCTATCAGAGCCATCTTAACTAAATGTAAATTCTTCCTTTGATCAGGTTGAAGAATTGATTCATCCCCCAATAATATAAATCTTGGGTCATATGGAAGCCTAACATTAGTAATTTTGTCAATAGCTTGTATTATATTACTCCAATACATTTTAAGTTCAGAACAAGTCCAAAACATATGCAATAATGTACCCACATCTGTTTTACATCTAGGGCAACATTCTGAATACGAATCACTGATCTTGTGTATTCTTTCAGGTGTATAATATACTATACATATAATATTGAACTGCATTAATCTATGCCTACTATCAAATGAAAACGTTAAAACACTTTCACAGGTGAGTTCCCAAGTATCTTGTTCAAAAGTACATTCCAGATCTTTTTCCCATTTAAGTCTTGAAGATGATACATCCTCCCCATACAAGTCAATGACATTGGTATACATATAAGACACAAAACCTTTAGATCCTTTTTTCTCTCTTATAGTGCTATCTATTGTGAGTAAAGAAAGAGACCTTAAATTACCTTGTATTGTATTGATATAATTTCTCACCTGAAAATATTTGAAAAAGTGTTTAACAGGAAGAGAAAACTTTATTCTCAATTGTTCAAATGTCATTAGTGTGTCCTCCTCATATAAATCTCCAAACATTTGTATTCCCTTTTTTATACCAATATTGTGTTATCCCATCTCTTAATGCCTCAGCAAGAGATGGGTTGTAGTGAAAAGGAGTATTGTTATATAATGATAGTAGCCAATTATATTTTTTCCTGATCTGAAACCCCAATTTGCAAGTGTGTCTAATGAATGGGTTAACTACTTTCGTAACACAAGTCAATGGGATGAACAGAGCCTTATCTAGAGGTATTTCCCCTGCATGTTATCTTTCAATTTGTATCCATGCAGGTGGAAAAGTACTATTCATCTGCCAAAACCATACCACTCTCATTTCTGCTGCCCAGAAATAAAACAAAAAATCTGGAAGTTGTAATCCACCTTTTTTAGATGCCATTTGTAATGTTTTAAATTTAACCCTCTGAGCTTTATTATTTCAAATAAATGTTCTAATTGAGATATTGAGATTATTAAAAAACTTTTGTGGGATAGAAATGGGAAGAGTTTAAAATAAATATAAAAATTTTGGAAGAACGTTTATTTTTATGCAATTTATCCTGCCAATTAATGATAATGGTAGTGAGTTCCATCTTCCCAGATCTCTCATTACTTTTTTAAGTAATGGGGAATAATTCAAAGAATGTGCTTCTTCCAGCTTCGAAGGAATATTTAATCCTAAATAAATTATCTTTTCTGAATTCCATAAAAAAGGAATGTTATTTAAGGGCATTTTCTCCACAGCCAAATTAATTGGCATCATAACACTTTTATTAATATTAATTTTATAACCAGATATAAAGTAGGCAGAGATGATTCAGGATTAGTTAGATATAACATAACATCATCCGCATACAATGATATTTTGTGTACACAGCCTCCTACCTCTAGCCCAGATATTGATTTGTTTGCCCGTATTGGTATGGCCAGGGGTTCCACTGCCAATGCAAAAAGTAGTGGAGACAGAGGACATCCCTGTCTGGTTCCCCTTGATAAATGAAAGTGCGAAGATAAATCAGAGTTAGTACAGACGGTTGCCGATGGACTTCTATACAACATTCGAATCATATCAATAAATTTGGGACCGAAATTCATTTTATGCAAAATAGCTATCAAATAAGGCCATTCTACTCGGACGAATGCTTTTTCTGCATCTAAAGAAAGAGCAATCACCGGAGAATCCATTTGTTTTGCTGAGTAAATAATGTTCATTAACCTCCGTATATTATCTATTTTTTATAAATTAATTTTGATCCATATCCCCCTCTAAATGTAATGCAATCATTTTAGTAAGAATTTTATCATCAGAATTAAGTAGCGAGATCGGCCGATATGAGGTACATAGATTAGGGTCTTTGCCAGGATTCAGCAGGACTCTAATTAAAGCCTGATTTAAATTCTCTGGTAATTCTTTTTTATAAATTGCCTCCTCATACATTGAAAGCAATGGGTCAGCTAATTTAGAAAAAAGTTTTATAAAAATCCATCGAAAAACCGTCCAAACCAGGTGTTTTACCCCCGGCTAGTGCAGCAACTGCAGACTGAATCTCTTCTTTCGAAATTTCTTTTTCCAGTTCTTCTCGGTCATTATAACATAAGACTGGGATATCCAATTTGCTTAAAGTTTTGGATTTCAGCTTCCTCTACTCCTTGAGACTTATACAGCAATTTATAAAAATCTAAGAATTCTTGGTTAATTAATTTTGGGTGTTTGATACTTTTATTATCTGAAGAGCATAGTTATAGCGTAGTTATAGATTTACTAATTTCTTCTTTTCTTATTTGCCATGCTAACACTTTTCCAATCTTATCCCCGTGTTCGTAATACCTCTGTCGTGATCTTAGCTTCTTTAGATGACAAAATATGGTATTCCAATTTTTTAGACTGCAATTGTTGAAACAGCTGAGTATCCTTAGTCTTAGAGTGTTCTCTTTCCATTGTTAAAATTTATTTTTCAAGCAATTGTGATTGTTTTTGATATTGTCTTTTCTTACTGGAAGAATAATTAATGATTTGGCCTTTTAAGAATGTCTTCAAAGCCTCCCAAATTATACCCAAAGAAGCAGAATTTCTATTTGTAATCATAAAGGTGTCTATATTATTATTTATAAAGCCCAACGCTTCATCATTGTTTAATAAATGGCCACTAAATCGCCAAAGTTTACAATTTGACAGTTCCGGAGAATAATGCACTGAGATACGTAAAGGAGCATGATCTGACAATATTCTTGGTAAATAATTGCATAGTTCAATCAAATAATCCTTTGCCATTGGAACAAAAAAATAGTCAATTCTGGAATAATTATTGTGCCTATGTGAGTAGAAAGAATATTATTTTTTTGTTTTATTCTTAAATCTCCATATATCTATTAAGTTAAAACCTGAGAGTTCGTATTTTAAGGCTTTTGCAACCTGAGTTAATGGTGACACTTTAGTGGATGATCTGTCTAATACTGGGTCTAATACTACATTGAAGTCTCCAATTATTAGCCCTGCAATAGGGCATGCACATTTGAAGAATATATTATGAATAAAATCAGCACCCTCCATTTCAGGACAGTATGCATTTACTAAGGTTATTCTTTGCGTCGCAATCGTTCCTCTTAAAATAATATATGTGCCGGATTTGTCTTTATCAACAGATTCCATTTGAAAGGGTATATTTTTATCAATAAGTATAACCACCCCTCTGGATTGTGATGTAAAAGAAGAAAAGAAAACCTGTCCAGGCCACTGTTTTTTAAGATTTTGATGTTCAGAATCAGTCAAGTGTGTTTCTTGTAGCAAAGCAATTCCAATGCTATGTTTTCTGAGGTATAGAATTACTTTCTTCCTTTTAAGTCTTTGATTTAACCCATTGACATTCCAAGTAACATACTTATATTTCAGTGTACTTGACATTAACTATATTTTTTGTTCTATTTCCATCTTAGGGCACTTTAAGAACTTATCTCCAACCAACCCAAAAATCAAATTGAGTAAATATGTGTTCTGTCCAACCCCCCTACCCTTCCCACCACTTCCCCAAACGAAGTGTGAAACTTTAAACCCCCATGACTGATTATGCACCGCAAAATGCAGTTGAACTTGACTTCCTCCACCTTATCCTAACTAACTAACTCCCGTACAAGTTCTGTCATTCCCAACAAATATTTATATTATGTACTTTCAAACAAACGTATTATTTACTTCGAACAATCCTAGTAACATATCCAAAATTCACACCTTTTCATAAACAATTCCACAAACATAAAATCACATTCTTCTCACATTGGATTTTAGGTATAGAGTCCACCCTTGACATAACTGTTAAATCAGTAATGTTCATCCAAGAGGAAAAAAGGAAATAAAACTCACCCCTCTTACTTCAATGCAGTTATTCTTGCATACTATATGGGTGATTGCTTTAATAGAGTTTACTGTAGATCCCCGGAATTCGTTGATATGCCATTTCGTAGCATCTTAAACGGCAATCAAGTGCGGATGATGTTGTCGAAGATAAGTCTCTGCCGATGCTTTGGAGTTGAAGGATCTTTGTCCCTCCAGTAGCTGAATCCTCAGCATTGCAGGATGAAGCATTGCATAAGACGCGTCGTTATTGCGTAGCTGTCTTTTGAGTGCGCTGAATTCTTGTCACTTTCTAAACAAGGTCGATGACATGTCACGAAATATCATGATACTAGAATTGCCATAGGTGAGCTTGCCCCTTTCTCTGGCCACATTGAGAATCTTAAGTGTGTCAAGTAGACGAATCAGAATGGCCCGTGGTTTGCGGTTTTCCGCTGGTCGTCTTTGCAAAGTGCGATGAGCTCTTTCAATTTCGTAGATCTCGTCCTCCTGTCCCAGAATCTTAGGCAGCCATTCCTTTAAAAAATCCACGGCGTTTCTGCCTTCCACTCCCTCTGGGAAACCAACAAGACGTAAATTCTGACGCGAGATTGATTCTCAAGTTCATAAATCTTAACTTTCAGCTGTTTAATTTCGTCGTCAACAGAAAATTTGACATTCCCGACATCTTTGTGAAGGCCCGTTACTGCTTCTTCCTTCTCCAACTGCTTGGTTTCTACATCCAACATTCTCAGATTTATTGACTGTAATTCGTTACCCATTTTCTCCAAGGATTCTGCGAACATACTCAGGTGTCCGTCAATTAACTCCTGAATTCTGAGAAAACCTTTTTCCATTTCTGCATGGAACCATGGCGGCGGGTCGGACAGTGGCAGTCTCGTTTCCTGAGTTTCTTCTTTTTTATTGTCCATTTTCTTTGGATTTGGCATATTTATCGGAATATTCGAAGTTATTATTTTAGATAAAGTACTTTCGTCGTAATAAATATCTTTAGGGAGGGTTATTTAGATAGAATTATTCGGGAGCTCTAAACGCTGCGTCTCACTCTAGCGCCGCCATAACCGGAAGTCAAGGTATACAGTATTGTTCTAAAAAATCATTTGTTAGGATGGTTTTGCATTAATATTACTGCTGCACTGATGTATGTTGCATTTTACTTCTGAATATGTTCAAGGTTATTAAATTTAAAGTTGCCTACTAAATATACTGTTGGGTATTTTAATCTACAACGATGCATCATGTTGTAAAACACCATATTTTTGTACTGCTACTGTCCTGTGAGAAAAAAATAAATAAAACTTAGTTCTTCATATTTGTACGAGTATACTTAACGAATGTACTTCCTCACAGTCCACCTCTGATTATTCTGAAAATGAAAGTATCAACATTTTGTCAAAATATTAACACATTTTTGTTAACTATAACAAAGGCTGCATCTGTAAGACTTGGAGCGGTCAAACAGAGCACTGTTCAGCTGTGACAGCTGCCGCTGAACATTGAGCTGTACAATGCTCTATTTTTTTTTTTTTATTCACAGTTTTATTTTTATACTTAACTGCCTAAAAAATCCAGGTTGCAAACCTGTCTACATATGATCACCATGGTCAAGACAATAAACTATATAAAATCGCACCTTTGTAAGATATCAGTCAGCATTTGAACTACTATGTGTGTGTGTGTACTTTGTAGTTTTTCATATGTATCATTACACTATTCAAGTAAGCTCCAAGCGAAATCCTGCATTTAAATTTGTAATCCGACAAAGGACGCAGAAAACCAGTATAACTTACCTGGCCTTGGTCTTGGCTAAGCCTGAGGTACATCACCGTCTCCTCCATTATGACGCAAAACATAAAAACAAAAATGAGCAATTCTGATCCAGCTATCATGTTTTCTCACCAGTGACAACACGCCAACAGACAGACCGAGCAGTTCTTCTTATATTAACAATCTCAGGACTTTCAGCTTTCAAATATTGTCAATTTTTGTCAAGAAATTCAACATAAATCCGTTTTGTGGCTCTTTATGTCGTGACAGATACTGTATTCTGCCTCAGTTCCAAACACGTGAAGCGATTGTCTTTTTCGCTTTACGTAAGCACGAAATGACATGAATAAAACATCAGAAGTATTTTATTTCAACGATGTGCATATACCGCTCCCGCACGGGCTGAGTTCATGGGATTGTTTGTCCCCATATGATAAGAGCAAACCTTTAACATATATCTTTTTTTAATTTACACTCCCCCTGCACACTGCCCTTGCGTGTCCCAGCGCTGGCTTTTGACGGGCCAGTGGTCTAGTGCCGTCCCACTACACAAACCTAGACAGGCCCATTGCGGGGTTTCCCATGGGATGCCCCACACTTGGGCTCACCGCAGCTCTCTGATCAGCCCCACTATGGGACTGCGCCACATTAATCCATGATGGCCCCGTGGTGTGCCAGACATGATCCCTGTTAATAAGAATTTTGTGGGCAGTTTTCTTCCTTACCATTAGGGATCCTAGGGTGTTTTAGGTTTCCTTAAGTAAAGCTATGTGGTAGAAAGAGCTAGCAATAGCCAGCATGGCTCACCTGCTGAACACATTGTGCTGTGTCCTGGTTGGGGAAATGTGTCATTTCAAGCCCAGTCTAAAGTTTTTTTTTTTTTTTTTTTTTAAGTGTACATTGCTGATGTTTTTTGCGGAGATGGTACATGTATGTATGGCCTATGTTTGGATTGATGCTAAGAGTTTAAGACAGTGTAGTTGTATGAATTTAAAGTTATTTTTGATGTGAGACCATAGTCTGGACTATTTTTGACTGTTCCTGGTTAGGAAGAGTCTGGTGTTTGTGAGCTGTGGCGTGTTTTCATTACAAGAGGTTGGATTATTAATTTGCTATCAGCCAACTTCAGCTATGGACAGTGTTTGGAAATTGATGCACTACAGATAAGACTTTCACACACATCAACTTACACATGACGAAATCCTACAATCTTACATTTCTTTGTTTGCTTTTTTTTACTTTTGTGTATTTACATTTTTGGCTATATGTAGCTGTATTAACTTGAATTGAATATTTTCTATTTTCTATTTAATAAATAAATTGATCTGAAATCCTTTTGACTACTGTACATTTTTGACAACATAGACATTAGTTATGTGGTGACTGCATCCATTTCAGAAGAATAATAACTGTTTCCCAAAGACTTAAGTTATAGCAGCTGAAAAGTATTTAAAGTGAAATAGATGTATTATTATAGATCAGGGGTGCATCCTGTTCCTGGAGATCTACCTTCCCACAGAGTTTAGTTCCAACCCTGATAAAACAAACCTGTCTGTAATTATCAAGTGCTCCTTCAGATCCTAATTAGTTGGTTCAGGTGTGTTTGATCAGGACCAGGTTGGGCACCCCTGTTGTAGATTAATAGTGTGGGCTAAGTGAGGGCTGCCCGTGCAGGGCCAGCACTAAGGGGCAAACGTTTTGCCAATTAGCAAAATCTCAGAGGCCCTGCGCTGGCAGCCCGCTGGGGGCCTTAGGCTAGCCCTAAGTGGGCCCGAAAAGGGCTGGTGCAGGCTTGTTTGCAAGGTCAATATTTTAACTTAAGCGCTGCAAGCCATGCATACAGTTCCGGACACAACAGGCTTTCTGGTACGCAAAACAAGTAGGAATTCCATAGCTTATTGCCTTTACTGTGGCAGCCAACAACAACACAGCTTAACCCTGCATACATTTTCATATTTAGTTATATTGTAAAAGTTTCAATTCAGTCTATCTTTTTTTACCCCGTTTTAAAATGGATTTCTATGGAGATCGGCTGTAGCTGTTGGGAAAGATGGTGGATAACAGCGGCGGCACATAATATCCGCATTCTGATTAGTCAGATCGCCTGTCAATCATGCTCCCTGCGAACGGGTCAATTAAACTGTATAATCAAGCACATATAATGGATCTGTACATATTTACATTCTAATGTTGTTAATATGTGTATATGTGTTACGAATCTGGTCCGTGGTATGCCATCCGACTGACACCAGAGGTCACCCTTCCATTACATTGACTCTCCCATCACACAGACTGTTACATGTCACCCCGGACTACATTTCCTAGTTTCCATTTCACTGATTACACTCTCACCTGTAGCCAATCACACACACTATAAATACGAGGTTCTAACCACAGTTCAAGGCCGAGTATTGTTAGCGTTTATCATTGTGTTAACGATAGCTACATTACGGAGCCAGTTCCCAGTCCTAGTTCTCAAGTCAAGTCAAGTCAAGTCTTGTCCTGTTCATTGCCTTCTTTCACCCGTGTCTTGGTCCTAGCCTGTTTACCTCCTCTTGTCTGATCTCTGTCTGTCCTGGAGTCATTGCCTGCCTTGGATTACCCTTTGCATTCCCATCTCGGACTTTGTTTGCACCTCGCCTGGACTATTGCCAGTTTATGGATTATCCATTTGCCTCGTCCTCTGAATTATGTTCGCCGTCGATTGATCCACGCCTGTTTTATGGATTACTCTTTCATCTTTCGTCCTGTTTGTTGCTGCCGCGTGTTTTGAGTTTGAGCTCCGTCAACTTAATTCTTTATCGTCCATTTTTTGTTTTAAAATCAATTTTATACACCATCATTTTCGTTTCTATAATGTGTCAATATATCCTGTATCGTATTCTACAACAAAAACAATCAGAGCGCCTTGTTATCACTAGTTTTATTTTGATTTCCCGAGGAATAGCAGGTGCTGTAAGCTTTTGCGTTTTCTTCAATAAGCAGGGTCGGGCCTGGTTAGTACTTGGATGGGAGACTGCCTGGGAATACCAGGTGCTGTAATCTTTAGCGTTTTCTTCACTACCCGGTCCCGCTGTCCTGGTTAGTACTTGGATGGGAGACTGCCTGGGAATACCAGGTGCTGTAAGCTTTAGCGTTTTCTTCACTACTTATCTAATACACTGGCCTATAGAGTGGCTGATCTTTAAATAGCCCACCCTTTGGGGCAGTCCCAGCTTATGGCCATACCACCCTGTCTGCGCCTGATCTCGTCTGATCTCGGAAGCTAAGCAGGGTCGGGCCTGGTTAGTACTTGGATGGGAGACTGCCTGGGAATACCAGGTGCTGTAAGCTTTAGCGTTTTCTTCACTACTTATCTAATACACTGTCCTATAGAGTGGCTGATCTTTAAATAGCCCATCCTTTGGAGCATTCCCAGCTTATGGCCATACCACCCTGAGGGCGCTAGTGAGTAGCATACCCTAGGAAGTGAGTTGGTGAAAGAGTAAAAGGAGAGTGTTTTTGGCAGAGATCCTGAAATAATTTAAATTTGTGTTTTTCCCTTATTTGCAATCAACCTTCATTTTTTAAGTTAAATTCCTATTAGTTGATGGTGTTCCCCCGACAGCTATTGCTGTTTGGGGGACCAATTTGAAACAACTTCTCTGAGATGTCAGCTGAAAGCATGTCAGCTGGAAGCATGTCAGCCAACAGGGACAACAAAAGGAAAGACGGACAAGTTGTTAATGGGAAAGTCAAGGAAAAACTTAATGGAATAGGAGACCGAACTAACAGACAAGTGGACTGCGAACAAGTGAAAAAAACAAAGAACAGGACTGAGGTATTTGGAGAGAGCAGAGAAAAATATTCCAAAGAATTGACAGTTGAAGTGGAGGTGGAAGGAACTGAAAACATTTCTATGATGGATCTATTAAAAGGGGTGAAGATGGAGTGTGGAGAAGTGGTGGGATGTAGAGTGAGAGGAGAAAGGACTTATGAATTAACAATGAAAGAGGAAGATGCAAAAAAGAAATTAATGGATGGAGTTAGAATAAAGGGAGCAATGGTGCACGCCAGAGACATTGTAAATAATGAAATGGTTGTGTCATTTATCAACCTGCCAGTTTATTTGGAGGATGGAAAGATACTAGAGAAACTGGAAGAGTGGGGAGTAAAGCCACTGTCTGCAATTAAGCGGCGTGTATGGCCTGGAACAGACACTGTAGATGGAACAAGATTTCTCAAGGTGCGTTTCACCGATCAAGTGCGTTCACTCCCTTATTCTACAAGATTTGAGACCTTAAGGGGCACAGAGTACTTCCGTGTTATACATGACAGACAGGTGCGTGTCTGCAGACTATGTATTAAACCAGGACATTTATTCAGAGAATGCCCTGAGTTCAAATGTTTCAGATGTGCCAAAGTGGGTCACTACGCCAGAGAGTGTGGGGAGCAAGCAGAAAGAGTGACAGAAGAGGAGAGCGGACAAAGGGATGACGACGAGAGAAGAGAGAGAGAGCAACCAGATGGGCCAAACAACGAGGCTGGCAATGTCAAGGAGAGTACAGAGGATGGAGGTGACAATGGTGAAGGAGAGGATACAACTAAATGGGGTTGGAGAGTGGACACAACTAGTGAGGAGGCTGACGATGAGGAAAGGATGTAGCAGGAGGAGGTGTATGAGGAGGAGTATGAAGAGGAAGAGGAGGATGGCAAGGAAGGAAGAACTGAGAAAAAGAGAGGGGTGATGCGAGAGGCAACTCTTCGAAAAAGTGATGATAGTAGAGAAAAGGGGAGAGAGACAAGCCCGCAAAGGATGCAGACAACAGCCCAGAGACTAAGTGCCAAAAGAAAGGCGGAGAAGGACAAGGATAGAATCGAACAGATAAAAGAACTACGCTCTGGTATGTGAATTTTGTTTGGTATCACACGTCCTGATGAAATGAAAATCTTTTTTCTCTTTTATTTTTTTGGGTTTTTCTTATGATTACCGTTACCTCAATAAATGTAAATGGACTGAGGAATATAAACAAGTTGAAAGAGTTAAAATATACATATCGGAGCGACATTATTTGTATTCAGGAGACTAACTGGGATGATGATAAAGTGAGAGAAGTAAGGGAGGTATGGAAGGAAGAAATATACTTTAATAATGGTACAAGAAATGCAAGGGGTGTAGCAATGATGATAAGAAAGGATAAAATTGAGAATATGAAAGAGGTGTATAGGGACCAGGTGGGGAGAGTTTTAGTAATAGAATTTAAATATAGAGGAGTTGAATTCAGATTAATTAACATATATGTTCCTAATGTGGAAAAAGATAAGAGGCGGTGCATAGAGGAGCTAAAAGGTTTAATTGTGGGGAGGTGCATAATAGTAGGAGACTTTAATATTAAATGTAGTAAATTAGATGTTGGGAAGGGAGGCAGTTTTAGGTGGGAGAAGTCAAGAGTAATGTTAATGGAAGTGATGCGAGAAAAGGGATTGCTGGATGTGTGGAGATATGAGAACCCCAAAAATAGAGAGTTCACTAGGAGGCAGATGAAGGAGGGGAAGTTGAAACAGAGTAGGATTGATCTGGTACTGGTACAAGGAGAAACCGTAAGCTATATTGATGGAATAAGACACCAGCAAAATAGCTTTAGCGACCATGATGGGGTAAGGTTTGGAATTAAAGTCGGAAGGAGAGAGGTGGGAGGAGGGATGTGGATACTAAATGCAGGATATATTGAGGAGGAGGGGTACAGGAAACAGATGGAAGATTTACTGCTCCAGGAAAAACAGTGGTTAGGGGAGTGCTTAGAACAGGATAGGTTAAATAATGACATGGGTAAGAGATGGGAGGAGACAAAGAATAAAATTAAAAAAAAAAATAAACTCTTATAAGCATAAGTATATTAAAAGAAAGGAAAAAATATGAGGAAAGAAGAGAGGGTGCTTAGGGAGAAACTGAAGATGGAACTTAGTAGAGCGGATGATGAAGAGGGATACAGTATGGAAAAGTATATTGAGGTGAAAATGGAGTTAGAGAGATATGAGAGGGAAAAGTGTAGGGGAGCAATTTTAAGGTGTAAGGCGAAATATGCACTGGAAGGAGAGAAGTGTACGTCATATTTCCTGGGGTTAGAGAAAAGAAGGCAGAGCAAGACATACATACATGAAATAAACACAAAGAAGGGAGATATAATAACAGACTATGTGGAGATATTGGAGAGGGTGCAGGAGTTTTATGGCGAGTTGTATAAGAGAGGAGGAGTGGATGAGACGAGCATGGATGAAGTATTGGAGTGCGTGGAGAGAGAGCTGGGGGAGGAAGATAGGATATGGTGCGATAAGGAAATAGAGGAAAAAGAGGTAATAGCTGCAATAGAAGGTTTAAGAAGCGGGAAAAGCCCGGGAAGTGATGGGATAGGGATAGAATGGTATAAAGTATATAAAAAAGAAGTAGTAACGATACTAGTAGAAGTATATAAGGGGATGGAGAGAATGGGGGAAGTACAAAATAGAATGGTAGAGGGTGTAATAACCTTAGTTTTTAAAAAGGGGAGTAAATTAGATTTGGAAAACTATAGGCCAATTAGCTTGCTTAACACAGATTACAAAATACTTACTAAGGTGTTAGCAAATAGGATGAAGAGAGTGATAGGGGACATAATTCAGACAACACAAAGCTACAGTGTACCAGGAAGGGATATAGCAGACACAATTGGAACAATTAGAGATGTGATAGAGCATATGAAGAGGGATGGGAAGGGGGGAATGTGCTAGGGATAGACTGGAATAAGGCCTTTGATAGGGTGGAGCATGAATTTTTATTCAAGGTGCTAGAGAAGTTTGGTTTTGGGGAGAGAATGGTGGGATGGGTGAGGAGATTGTATGGCAGTGCAAGAAGCTGTGTGAAGGTAAATGAGATAATAACTGACACATTCGATGTGGGAAGGTCCGTGCGACAAGGGTGCCCCCTATCAGCTTTATTATATGCTATTTCTGTGGAACCCCTGGCCTCATCAATCAAGAGAGATAGAAGGATAACAGGAATTGAGTTGCCATATGGAGGAACATGTATAATAAACCAATACGCCGATGATACAACAGTAACAGTAAGGGATGAAGGCAGTGTGGGGAAGGTCGTAGAGTTAGTTGAAAAATATGGCAAGGCTTCAGGAGCGAAAATAAATAGAGATAAATCAGAAATAATGTACATAGGAGAAATAGAAAGAATTGATGTAGGTGTGCGGCTGGAGGAAAAGTATATGAAGGTTTTAGGTGTGTATCTAGGGGTGGATTCTAAGGAGGCAAGGGATGTAACATGGGCTGGAGTGATAAACAAGATAAGAACCGTCTGTACCGCATGGAGAGGGAGAAAATTAAGATTGAAAGGGAAAGTAATTGTGGTGAATAATTTGATGCTGTCAGTTTGTGTATATGTGATGAGTGTAATTGAAATGCCTGAGTGGGTGATGAATGAGTTAAAGAAAATTATGAGTGATTTTATTTGGGAAGGAAAAGATGTGAAAATCGCACAGAAAACGCTGGTGGGGAGAAGGTGGAAAGGGGGTTTAAATTTAATTGATCTGGAAACTAAAAAGTTGGCAATAAGAATAAAAACGGTCAAAAAATATATGGAAAGA
Source organism: Sinocyclocheilus anophthalmus (assembly GCA_018155175.1). NCBI lineage: Eukaryota > Metazoa > Chordata > Actinopteri > Cypriniformes > Cyprinidae > Sinocyclocheilus > Sinocyclocheilus anophthalmus. The sequence continues at coordinate 15,539 of JADLZN010004851.1, forward strand.
CAGTGGGACTATGGATGGAGAGAATTCTTAAAGAAATATGTGGATGAGGTGGGAGGAATGGGGGAGTATGGCTGGTATATGGGATTTAAGCAGTCAATGACAGTGGGAATACCAGAGATATATAGAGAGGTGTTAGAGGCATGGAGATGTATTTTACCAAAAATAGACTGAGTGTAAAGAGGTACAAACATTTATAAATTTACCATTGTTTTTAAATGAAAAATTCAAGCATAACAATAAAACACTATATGAGCCCAAATTCATAGAAGCGGGAATAAAGCAAGTGAAAGATATAATCTATGAGGTCATACCAGGTTTCCTTAGAAAGAATTGTATATATGATTCAGTGTGTGAGTTGGAGGGAATGGAGAGCAAAGAGAAGGTGAATAGAGTATATGAAAGAATCAAGGCAAGCTTGTCGCCAAAATGGGTGAATGTAATTGAAAGAAGTTGTGTGGAAAAGAAAGAACAAGACATGCACGAGATGTATGTAATGGAAGATGGGGAAAGAAATAACATAAAAAGTGTGAGTGTAAAGAAAGTATATGGTCTGTTAATAAAGGATCAAATTAAGGAGCCAGCGTCTGAAAAAATATGGAGTAAAGTGTTTGAAGACTTGGATGTAAAGAAAATATGGTCTAACATGAATGTAAAATACAATAGCATAGAGTGTGAGAACAATGATTTCTTAATAAGGCACAATAGAATCTATACAAATGTGGTGTTGAATAAAATAAATAGTAATGTTAATGTTGTGTGTGATGTATGTGACAGTGGTCATGAGACATTTTTGCATTATTTTTTGGAATGTACTGCATTAAGAGAATTCTTTGATTTTTTGAAAAACCTGTTAAAAAAATAACTGTTATGAGGAGGTGGATTTGGAGGAAGGATGGAGGCAAACCTTTTTATTTGGCATGTTTGGAAAAAAGAAAACTGTGGACTATTGGCTAATAAATTATGTTTTGAGCCATGCCAGACTAGCGGTCGTGCTTAGAAGGAATTACACACATTTTGAGGGGAGGAAAGTAAAAATAAAAGAGTTGTTTAAGGCAATATTAAGAAGGGATGTAGAAATGAATTGTAAGTATGGAGGGAATGAGGTGCAAGCGTTCTTTATAACGGGAAATAAATTTATAAAAGAAGGTGAAAGGAAAGACATTTTGTTTAATTGGTGATTGTATCTCTATTTGAAGCATAAAAGGCTTGTGAATGTCCTTTGAAATTTCATAGAGCATATGCAATGTATTTGTTTGTAAATAGAGGGAATTGAAAATGTAAATTTGTGAATCTGAATGTACAATAAAAAAAAAATAAAAAATAAAAAAGTCTTCGCACTGAGTTGGTACGTTCCAGGAAGTGTGAGTTGGCAGTTGGGAGAGAAAGGCTCTCCCTTATTTGTTTGTTTTTCTATATTGTATTTTCATTTGATAATTATTTAAAGTTTGTAAGTTTAATTTTAGTTTAGTTTTGTTTAAACCTCAGACAGTTTTACTGTCTGTTTTTTTTTTTTTTAAAATGACGGATATTATGGCTACGGAACAAGGTCGGATATTAGACCAAGAGAAAATGGATAAAGATAATGCTGAAAGGAACAACGGAAAAGACATTGATAAGGACAAAGAAAACAATGAAACATGGGCAATGGTTGTCACAAGAAGAAAAAAGAATGGAATGAATTTAAGGAGTGGAGGAAATGGAGAGTGACAAACAAGTCAAGGTAAACAAACAATTGAACAGAATGATGGAAGACGAGAATCAAGTCAAAGAAATGAGACATTAAAAAAGATCAAAAGTCAATCAAAATATCAGAGAGAATATAAAAAAGAAACAACTCTAACGTTGAATGTAAAAATTCCAGAAAAAATAACTGTGATGATGATAATAAAGGCTGTGGAAGAAAAGACTGCAATTGGAAAACTGTATGGACTGAGGAAAAAAAATGATTTTGATTATGAACTAACAATGGAAAATGAGACGGACTGTGAAAAGTTAACGGATGGATTATTGATTGATGGACAATTTTGTGAGATCCAAAAACTATGTACAACTGAAAGAATGGTCTCCTTTCTGCATTTGCCCAACTATATAAAGGACAATGAAATCATCCAAAAACTGGTAGATTAGGGAGTAAATCCGATTCTCCCATTAAGAAGGAGATATTATCCAGGCACAACTGTTGCGGACGGAACAAGGTTTTTAAGAGTAAAATTTCCTAAGGAGATTATGACTCTGCCATACAATGCAAGATTTGACACGGAAGAAGGACCAAAATACTTCAGAGTACTTCATGATCAACAACTAAAGACTTGTAGAATATGTACAAGCACAAATCATGAAAAAAAGGACTGCCCTCAATATGTTTGCAGAGACTGTCTGGAGCAGGGGCACTTTGCACGGGACTGTCAAGCCCTGCGGTGCCAAAGCTGTGAAAAGACTTGGACAAGGTGGACATGTGAATCTGAAGAGGAGGGTAATGCAGAAATGGAGATGGAGGTGCAGGAGCACATGGAGGAGCCAAGCGACGACAGAAAGGAAGACGAAATACAGGAAATGAATGGAACAACAGAGGATCTACATAAACAAGAAAAGGAGGTACGTATGGGGAGAGAGGACAATGGAGATAATGAAACTGAAGTATATACAACAGAGACTGAGACACAGCAAACTACGGACAATAATGGACAAATCAAAGAGAAGGAATGTGCAACAGCAAGTGAAATAACAGACAGCAGCAATAAAGAGGAGGTAAGTGATGAGGAAGCTGATGAAACAAACTTTGAGTTTGAAAGTAGAACACTGGACAGTATGAATAGAAGACGTAAAATGAAAAAAGTTGCGCAAATAAACATTGAACAAGTATTAAAGAAACAAAAATTAAGAAGAGAAGCAAAAGCAAGGTTAAAAGATGATAGAATAGATCTAAAACTTTAGATCTCAAGAGAGACCTTACATGGATTATGGGTTGTTTTGGTTTGTGTTTTTCTTTTCTTTTATTATGAGTAATTTATGTTTGGTCTCGATAAATGTTAGAGGGTTGTCATCTAAATTGAAGTTTGAAAATGTAATTAATTTAACAAAATCCAGTGATATTTTATGTATACAAGAGACTGGATGGAATGAAACAATAATTGATGATTTAAAAAAATGTTGGGATGGAGAAATATGGTACAGTAATGATTTAAATAAGAAAAAAGGCTTGGCGATACTAATTAGAAGGGGAGTAGTAGAATCGACGAATGTTTTATTTAAAGATAACAATGGAAGAATTTTAACTGTTAAAATTATGGTAAGGGGAGAAGAAATAACAATATGTAACATACATGCTCCAAATGAAGATACACTGTAAAACTTTTCCCTGTAAATTTACAGTAAAATACTGGCAGCTAGGTTGCCAGCCACATTCTGTATTTTTACAGAACCACAACTGTAAACAACATTTACAGTATTGTACTGTAATTGCCAGATACAGTATCTTGCTGTATTATAATTTTTTTTACAGTGTGTACTGTAAAACTTTTCAGTCAATTTACATACTGGCAGCTGGGTTGCCAGCAAATTACTGTACTTTTACAGAACTATGACTTAGTACTGTATTCTACTGTTATGCCACTTAATTTTACAATATTACATGTTATATATTGCAATAAATTGTATTTGTATGAATATTGTTTTCCTTAAAACAAGGAAAATATTACTCCTTCCATAACAGTAGCCTCAAATGGAAATAGAAAACAAAATTGTTAGAATTTAAAACGTTTATTTCTTAAGAGCAAAGGCTAGAAAATTGCCTTATATAAACATGTTGGCTGAAATGTCAGCTGTATGAAATAAATGCACTTAACAGTTAACAGAACAGAGCTCTAATTAACTTTCAACGAATGGAAAGGTTTTAAAATATTTAAAAATTATGCAAAAAAAAAAAAAAAAAAAAAAAAAAGAAAGTCAGGAGGGGAAAAAATGCATTACATAAACATGTTGGCGGAAATGCCAGCTGTACTTTTGTATTGCAATTAACAATGCAGGAACCTTATTTCCTTTTAGTCCAATTGCAGTGGATAGTGGAAGTGTCTAAACGAAATTCCATTCGAAGTCTGCAAGTTTTCTCAGAAGAGAGGAAACCTGTGGGTTCACAGTAGTGTTCTTTTTTTGCACAACTTGGCCAGTCTTCTTTGAAGTCACCTTCCCTTTCTTGGTTTCTGATCCACGTTCCGGGTTGATGTCGAGAAAGCGTCTACAAGGCAGAAAACAAACAACAAAAATTACTATTATGTTTATGCCTATTTTTATCTCTCTCTCTCTCTCTCAACCAGATGTGTTTCAAGGATTTGTTTGGATATAGTTATCACACCGAAATCGCAATTTTATACTACAGTCATCGCACTCCACTGAGAAAACATGGAACTAAACAAAACTTTGCATTTTGTCTTCGTAAACTATATTCTGCTATTAAAAAAAAAAATCACATACTTGTGTGTACTTTCAGGTACTCAACCAAGGCTGCATAACATGAATACAAATGTGATGAACTTTTGTGTGTTGTGGTGATAAATTATTGAAGAAATCTTCAATTTACAATGAATATTTCTTTGTTTTCCAAAATAAGTAATAGTGCAATTGAATTGTAATATTTGGTGTAAACAGTTGTTAACTGGGGAAGATCAACATTCTGTATAAAAAAAACTTTCCATTCAAAATGGAAATCTGGACGTTAGGGCTGCAACTCACATTAAGCAGTCTCAAAAATGAAAATAGCATAAACGTATAGTATATCAAAATATCAGATAGAGATGCTTTCTACACTTCCAGCTGTTGTCAGATTTTGTGGGGAAATCTGAGCTGTATTGTGCACTGGATCACAACAACATGTGTCCTCAATCTTTTGTGTTAGATTACATGTGAAATGTTTTATGTACTCATCACCCAGTTGAGTACTCATCACCCAGTTTTTTAATGATATTGTCATCCTCAAAGACACCCATCTTATGTAGAGCATATTCTGCTTTTTACAAAAAGGCATTGTGGGGATTTCATTCAAACCTTAGTAACTTTATGTAATTGCAACTCCTGCAATGTGTTTATTGCACACAGGACTATGATAATGTTAAATATGTGATATGTGATCAATAAACTGTATTAAACCTTTGTGAATGAATACTGTCATTTCTGAATACTCTAAAGAAAAGGTTAGTGACTAAATTAATTTGAACATACAGTGCTGCTCAAAAGTTTACGATTCATATAAAGTCAGGTGGGTGTAAACCTCTGAAAATGGTTTTGGTGTATAAGAGTGGCAAATGCGTAAGTGTCTAACCTCTGAACAAAACTCAAGGGTGCATGCTGCCTCTTCCTGATACTGGAGGTTAAAATTGTAGAATGAGGCAAACAGTGCTGCAAGACCAGATACAATGTTGGGCTGCTCTCCTTCACACACAACCTACCCTTCCACGCTCAACATCCACCGCTGGTTGCTTAGAGACTGACCTGAAAATGAAAAAAAAAAAGATTAATAAAACATTTGAAAAACCTACTGTGTCTTTTTCTGTGATGTTATTTAGTGGTTTATACATAGGACTTTCCTGCACAAACTTTATACTGTAGTTCTTTTAACAGTTACGTTGAACTTACATCGTTCATTACTTAATTTTCTTTTAGCCAAACAAACACTTAGGGTTCATCTTTAACAAAGAAATACCGTAATGTATATTTCCATTTGTAGCAATGAGCTCTTTCCTATTTAAAGGAACAGCTTCATTGGTAAAATGGACGTAATGCTAAAGTTAGTTAAAGGGTTAGTTCACCCAAAAAATTTAATTCTGGCATTATTTACTCACCCTCGTGTTGTTCGAAACGTGTAAGACCTTCGTTCATCTTCAGAACACAATTTAAGATATTTTTGATGAAATATGAGGAATCTCTGACCCTCCCATAGACAGCAGGGATCCTAACACGTTCAAGGTCCAGAAAAGTTCCAAGATGATCGACAAAGTAGTCCGTGTGACATCAGTGGTTCAACTAAAGTTAGGAAGCAACGAAAAATTTTTTTGTGCAAAGAAAACAAATATAATGACTTTATTCCACATTTTCGTCTCTACCGTGTCACTTTGTGATGTGTGAGGAGTTCATGACAGAACAATGAAACGAGAAGTGTGGGGCGCTGCCAGAGCCGGCGTGAGGGCGATCATTACGCCAGATCTGGGTCACGCCACACACTGCCTCACAGCCCTCATATTTCATCAAAAATATCTAAAGTGTGTACGAAGATGAAGAGGTCTTAGGGTTTTCGAACAAAACGAGGGTGAGTAATTAATGACAGAATTTTCATTTTTGGGTGAACTAAACCTTTAAATGCCTTAACTTCAAAATCACAATTCCACTAAACATACAGTGCATCTGGAAAACATGGGGTCATTTGTTTCCTGCCTGAAGTATCGCTTTAAGGTTTACTTACCAAGACGTATAAGGGTGGGACTCTCTGGCAAGGTACAGATTGTGGACATCTGAAGGTGCTGCGAATTCATTAAAAAAAAAAAAAAAAACAGTACAACGTCATCAACAGAACCAAAAGATAAAACATGCTGCAAATGAATGTGACGTGTTAAATAATCTCTACTTACATCTGTCTGAAGGATAAGACCATCTAATTTCTCTTTGAAGTGTGCAAGCAGTAGTTGTAGGACCATAGCAGCAACATCATTTTCACCACTGGAGAGTGTATTCCGAACTTCCTCAGTTGGTTTGTCTTTAAAAAAAAACTGGAAAATTTTTGGTCCACCCTCCTGAATAGACAATTCCAAAAGTCGGAGCACTTTTTTGTCAGTAAGCATCTCAAAACGGCCATATATGCCTGTGAAGAGATACGGCCATTTGGTTCTTAAATCTGCAAATGTAGGGGTTGGGATTTCATTGATCATCTGACGCTGGAGGCAATAGGTCTCCTCCATGAGTTTACAAACGTCCCCTCTTTGTGCTCCAGAGATTCCCTCATGACGATGCATCTCCTCCATCTTTTGACGCTTAACTTCCAAGACTTTTCGCAATCATTTGTCGTCTGTCAGCTGGGGAAGGTCTGTGGCCATTCTCAATAGCACTCTGTATACCTGCAGGCATTAAGTTCCAGGAAACTTTCAAATTTTCAGGCCATGAATGTGAAACACCGGTTGATCCTGGACTGCTTGCTGATGTGCTTGAGGAGCTTGATGGAGGTGCATCAGGAGTAGTGCTGGCTTCAGAGGGAACCAATGGGAGAACCTCAACCGGTTGCAAAACCACAGTTTGGTTTTGATTTTCTGTAGATTATATACAATAACAAATCAGTCATAAGTACTGCAATGCAATGTAACATTTTAAATGATCACTTTTTTTTTTTTTTAATTAAACAACCTTATCTTTACCTTGATTTTTCACGGCACCAAGAAGTTTTCTGCATCGGATAGGTCGTATGAACTCCAAAATGTCATCTTCCTTTACATGAATCAAATCATCCAAACCCTCAACTCCCTGATCCATGAGCTTCTCAACCAGTTGACTGGTAACATCTGGAGAGGCTTGGCAACACCGACAGTACTGCATCTTTCAATCCAGACATTATTCTAGAATTGGGAAAGAATGGTGGAGAACTATTACTGACAAGGCACACAGAGAGTATTCAGGAAGAGGATAGTAATCCAGTAAGCTCTCTTGGTTTATGCACAAGTAGCCCTTATCTTGAGATGTCAAGCAATGAACTCCCTGGTCTACGAGACAAAACGACTGACATTTGTGTGTGACAAAATACACACTGGAATTGTCATGAACAAGAATTAACTGAATTTTCCCAAATACAATTCCCTCATCATTGTTCTGCAAAATGACATGCAGGTTCTTTTTGTAAAGTGTTCCCTTTACGGTCACTTCATTTGATGCCAATGTATTCCCTGGCTCAAAGTGAAAGCCTGCAACAGATCCTTGAATGTCATCATTGTAGTCACTATGATAAAACCGATTAAAATGCACTATCACAGAACTGGCACCACATAATTTCTGTTAACAAGTGAATTATAACTGTAAGGCTATTTATGATGAACTTACGTTAGCACTCAGTCGATCTTCATCAGATTACTCGGCCTGAAATAAATATGAATCGAAAATCAAATGCAGGTCGTGCGAATGGCATGATACATGTTTACGTTTTAAAAGAAATATCAAAGTTAATGGGTGAATAGTTAAGAACAGACTGAACTGTTCACTCGGATTTTAACATACAGTGTAACGTTAATTACAGGTTAAGCAAATTCACAACGCGCCGACAGACAGCAACATAGAGCATGTTACATTCCGGGCATTATAATTTCGATTTCTCTCATGTTCAATCGTCGAAAACGACAGGATTAACACACCAATACAAAAAACACTTGATGAACGTGTCGTGTGCTGTCTGTTTGTTAGCGTTTGTCGGTGTGGAATGACAACGCCATCATCCCAAAATCAGCCCACTCGTGCAAACAGTTCAGAAATGCAATCGAATAAAACAGTCTTGCCGTGTCAATGCTCAGTCAAACAATTATCCATCTGCTACGAACTTCATTTCTCTTCGATCTTCTTGCTGCATCATCCTCTCATTTTTTTGACGCGTCGGTATACGTTAGTCTCACAAAGTTGTACGTTAGTTATAATTAAGCATCACAGGCAGCTATAGATTAAAAGGTGAACTCACTGCTCAAAGTTTAAAACTTTAAAATTCACAAACGACTGGTGTCTGCATGTGTAACGTTGTGCCTATTGTGTTCATATGAATATCCCACTAACAACTTAAATGTGGCTCTGCTCACATTTTAAAGAAATTGAGCGCGAAGGAAATCAATCCCACAATGCAATGCCTTTACAGCCTGATACTGTATTAGGAATTTTGCGTGCTGAAAACAGAAAAATGCTGTACATTTACAGCCATTCTGTTTAATATACAGTATGATACTGTTTTATGAAAATACAGTACAATACTGTTAGAAATTACCTGTAAATTTACAGTAAAGTTTTACAGTGTATGGAAAGAGTTAATTTTTTTAAAGAGTTGAGTGTTTTAATTAATGGATGGAAGAATGTCATTGTTACAGGAGATTTTAATACTGTTTTAGAAAGAATAGATGTTGAATATTTTATGGTGTATACAGCGGATGTTGGAAGAAAAGAATTGAAATGTATGATGGACAAACATAAATTTGTAGATGTATGGAGAGATAGAAACAGAGTTAAAAGAGAATATTCAAGAAGACAGTGGGTGAATACAGTTTTAAAACAAAGCAGAATAGATTTCATTTTATGTGAAAGAAGATTTGAGCATTTTATTTCAAAAATTTTCTATAAAATGTATAGCGGGAGTGATCATGATTTTTTATATGTAACGATGGATTTCAGTGGAGTTGAGAGAGGACCAGGTGTATGGGTGGTTAATACAGAGCTTTTAAAGAACGAATTTTATCAAATGGAAATGGAAAATCTAATTATTAATAGTGTAGATGATGTTTTATATGATGAACCAATATGTGTGTGGTGGGACAATATAAAATCAGATATAAAAAGATTTTCTATAGAATGTTCTAAGAAAATACAGAAAGCAAAAAGAGCTAAAGAAAGAGAATTAAATAAAGAATGGGAAAATGAAATTAAAAAGATAACTGAAGTAAATACGGATATTAGGAAAATAGTAATATTAGAAGAGAAACTTAAAAAAAATGGAAGAGGACAAATGTATTGGTGCTAGAATAAGAAGTAAGATAAGAAATACAGTGGAAGGAGAAAGAAGTACAAAGTTTTTTTATGATGCAGAAAAGACTAGACAAAAAGCTGATTTAATAAAGAATGTTTCAATGGAAGGTAAAAATATAAAAGATAAAAAAGGGATTTTAAAAGCGGTCAAGGATTTTTATGGTGTTTTATTTAAGAAAAAAGGAGTTAATGAGGAAGATGAAGAATTTTTGTTAAATCAAATCAAAGTTAAAGTTAAAGAGGATGATAAAAAATTGTGTGATAGTGATATAACAGAAGAGGAGATCAATGAAGCTATAATACAATTAAGTAATGGGAAAAGTCCTGGTTTAGATGGTCTATCATCCGAATTTTATAAGGTTTTTAAAGATGTGTTAATACCTATTTTGAAAGATATTTTCATAGTTATTTTTAAGAATGGACAATTGAGTGAGAGTATGAAGAAAGGCATGATTAAAATAATTTATAAAAAGAAAGGGAATAAAGATGATTTGCAAAATTACAGACCATTAAGTATGCTCAACACAGACTATAAAATACTAGCAAAGATTTTAGCGAATAGACTTAAAAAAGTAGTTCCCCACATCATTACGACTAATCAAGCGTATGGCATATTAGGAAGAGATATAGCAGATACGGTAACATGCATTAGAGACTTAATTTGGTACATGAAAGAGAAAAAGAGTGATGGTTTTGTATTCAGTATAGATCTAGAAAAGGCATTTGACAGAGTTGAACACAAATATTTATTTGATTTAATCCAAAAATTTGGTTTTGGTGATAATTTTATAAAGTGGATGAAATGTTTTTACACAGATATTTTTAGTTGCTTTAAAATAGATGTTTTTTTAACAGACTACATAGGAATATCTAGATCTATAAGACAAGGATGTCCCTTATCAGCCTTATTGTATACGTTAGTTGCTGAACCATTAGGTTTAGCTATAAATGGAGAAAAAGAAATAAAAGGTATTTTAATAGAAGACAATGTAATAGAACAAAAAATTTTTCATTATGCAGATGATACTACGCTGTTTCTAAAAGATTTTAATAGTGTGGAAAAAACTATGGGAATTTTTGACAAATACTGTCGAGGTTCGGGTGCAAAAGTAAATAAGGAAAAAACTGAGTATATTAAGATTGGAAAAGTGGATATTCCACAAAGAGATTGGCGATTCAAAGAACAAAAAAGTAATATAAAAATTTTAGGCATTACACTTGGATATGACGAAATGAAAACTAGAGAAATAAATTGGGATGAAGTTGTAAACAAAATGGAAAAAAGATTAAATTATTGGAAACAGAGATTGCTGTTTTTAAAAGGGAAGGTACTTGTCTTAAATTCTCTTTTTTTATCCAAAATGTGGTATGTTTTAAGAGTTGTTAGTTTACCAATGTGGGTATATAAAAGAATAAAAACTATGATTTTAAAGTTTCTTTGGGATGGTAAGCCATCTAAAATAGCTTATAATACAATCATTGGAAAGGTGGAAGAGGGAGGATTAGGACTTATCGATCCATGGTTAAGAATGAAAAGCATGAGAATTAAAACACTAAAAAAGTTTTTTAATGAAGACAACATTCCGTGGAAAAGTGTCATGAATTATGTTATTAATAAATGTGGACAAATAGGTGAAGATTTCTTATGGATGGCTTTTAAGGACAATATGATAGAAAATATACCAGAGTTTTATAAAGAATTGTTGAGAACCTGGAAAATGTTTTATGATAATGTGTACGTAGAGATTAAAGGGAGAAAACAGTACCTACAGCAACCCCTATTTTTAAATCAAAATAATAAAAGCAAAAAACTCATGTTTTATGAAAACTGGTATGCAGTAGGCTTTAGACAAGTAAAAGATATTTTATATGAAGTGAAACCTGGCTTTTTACCTACGCAAGCAATAATTGATTCACTTGAGGAAAGAGAAGATATAGAAAACAAAGGAAAAATTGAAGAACAATATACAAAATTAAAATTAGCATTACCAGAACGTTGGATTACAATTATCGAAGATAATGAAAAAGAAATTGAGAATGAAAAACCTAAGGTTTTTTTAAAAGCAGGGGATGATAAGATTGTTTTTAATGATTGTGTCATTAAGATGTTTTATACCTGTTTACGAAAGACAATAGAAGCAATAGAATATTGGGAAAAGTTATTCGACAATTTTGATGCTTCGAATATATGGAAAAATGTAAGATTGAATTTTAAAACTCCAGTTTTGGAAAATTTTGATTTTTTATTAAGACACAATTGTGTGTTGACAGAAATGATTTTAAGTAAAATTGGGTTAGCGCAAGATGAAATGTGCAAAGTGTGTTTGGAGAAAAAGGAAGGTGTATTACATTTATTTTTAAAATGCAGAAAGTTAAGTGATTTTATAAAAAATGTTAAAAAAGATGGTATGTGATTTTCTGTATGATGACAAGATTACTTTGGAAGAATGGGATACATTGCTTTTATTTGGTTTTAATGGAAAGACAAAAAATAAGTATGCTCTTAATTTTATGTTAACGCTAGCAAGATTTGCAATATGGAGAAGGAGAAATATAATGAAACAAAAGAAAAAAGAAATAGCAATAACATTATTATATAAACAGATTTTGATGGATGAAATACAAGTTTTATATGACTATTGTAAAATGCTTGAGAATATGGAAATGTTTGAAAAATGTATTACAAAAAATAATCCTTATGTTGTAAAAACTTGGACTGGTTTTGAAGTCGTACCAGAAGATGTTTAATATTTGTGATATAAATACTAAAAAAAATAAATAAATAAAAATATGCTCATCTGGAAGCAAGCAAGGTTGGGCCTGGTTAGTACTTGGATGGGAGACTGCCTGGGAATACCAGGTGCTGTAAGCTTTAGCGTTTTCTTCACTAAGCAGGGTCGGGCCTGGTTAGTACTTGGATGGGAGACTGCCTGGGAATACCAGGTGCTTTAAGCTTTATCGTTTTCTTCACTAAGCAGGGTAGGGCCTGGTTAGTACTTGGATGGGAGACCCCCTGGGAATACCAGGTGCTGTAAGCTTTAGCGTTTTCTTCACTACTTATCTAATACACTGGCCTATAGAGTGGCTGATCTTTAAATAGCCCACCCTTTGGGGCAGTCCCAGCTTACGGCCATACCACCCTGAGGGCGCTAGTGAGTTGCTGGTGTACAGGAAGTGTTTGGCTGCAGTTGGGAGAGGAAGGCTCTCCCACATCTCTGTTTGTTTAGTTTGTTTTGGAGTTTTTGTATATTTGTTATTTTGACTTTTTTGTTCGTTTTTTGGTGTCTAAACCACCTAACAGCAGCTTAGTGCTTTCTGGAAGGTGTTTTTTTTGTTTTTTCAGTGTTTATTTTATTTTATTTTTTTATATTTTTTTTTTTTTGGTCGGACCCACGGTTAAAGACTTGGAAATGGCAGGAGAGACAGGAAAGGAAAACAACAATGGACTTGATTACCGACAATGAGCTGGAAACAGAAAGGATGG
>JADLZN010004852.1:0-53091 GCA_018155175.1 Sinocyclocheilus anophthalmus
ACTTCCCGTTTAAACGCCTCACATTTGCTAGACTTGAGTTTAATTCCATATCGCCTCAGATGCTGTAGGACCTTTCGTACATTATTGACATGGTCTTCAAAGGATTTACTGAACACTAGCAGCTACAAAGCGGAGTTCTTCGGGTGAACGCTTCCCAAGGGAAAACAATCAAGCAATCAGTGAATCCTTCAAGGCTGTGCAGGGAACATTAATCGTCCCAGATATAACACTATAAAGTGCACTCGGAAAATACATTCACTTGTTTCAAGTTCAGTGTTACTCTAATATAATTTATTTGCAATTTTTCTTCATTTACACATTTATTATTATTATTTTTTAGACCCCGACCTTTCACGATGCCATAGAAGAACCTGTTTTTGCCTAAATGGTTCCATAAAGAACCTTTAACATCTGAAGAACTCATTCTTCAGATTCTAAAAAGGTAAGAAAGAGATGGTTCTTTAAAGAACCTTTGACTGAATGGTTCTTTGTGGAACCAAAAATGGTTCTTCTGTGGCATTGCTGTGAAGAACCTTTTGAAGCACCTTTATTTTTAAGAGTGTATGCACTTTTCTGTTGCATGCGTCTTTTCTGGGTTGTCCACCAATCTATAGCTGATAGAGAAACCTGTCTCTGTAAAGTCCATGAAAACGTATCCTTCCTTGTGCAGAAGCTTCACACAGTTCAAATTCTTGGGACGACTGACTTGGGAATCATTAAAAATTCAATATGCTGACAAGCAAATAATGGATGCATGGAGAGTGTGCCGAGTGCAGAAGCAATGTTCAACTCTGAGTATGATGCTGTTGCTCCAGTAATGTTTGTTCCGTGGACAACTGAACTGGGAGGAAGAAGGAAGAAAAATAAGTGAGAAAGGTGGCACTGCCCCACCGCCCCCAGACGAGAGCCAATCATGATTTTGTCTGATCTATGATTAAAATATAAAAATTAAATAATTAAAATGTTCTCTTTTTATTTGTATTATCTTGTTTTTTTAGTGGATAGAATAAGTAAGTTTTGGGCTAAATTAATTTCTATGATATTTAAGCCCCATCCTCGCGAGCCGCGACTCATCATGATTCTTAACTTGTCGCGATATTCTACATGAGAGGACGCAGCAGCCAATTTGTATTTTACGTTTGAAATCGTCTATTAGCCGTCTGAACACAACCCAGACGTCTAGGCTAAAACAAGGCAAAATTTGGGCTGTCAGTGAAAATTTAAAAGACACCTAATCATAGCCCAAGAATAGACTAGACATCAATTAGACCGCTATTAAATGACAACATATATACGTCTAATAGACAGTGAATATGGGTCTAGGCTAAAACAAAGCTAAATTTGGGCTGTCAGTGAAAATATAATATACGTCTAATCATAGCCCAAGACTAGACTAGTCCATCAATTCGCCTCTTTATAGGGGTCCTATTATGCTTTCACTTTTTGATTTTTAGTCAGTTTGTAGTGTGTATGTTTGGGCATTAAAAGATCTAGAAAGTTACAAATCTCTAAGTCCACTCCAAAGGGAGATATTTCTCCCTTAAAAAATATAAGAATAAGATATGTTTTTAAAAAGTCCCTTTTCAAGAACTACAAGGGGGGGCGAACAGCTTGTTGTTTGGACTACAGCATTTGTTTTCCGGGTTTTGTGATATCCCAAAACGGCTCATTATAATATCATTAAAATAATTCCCGCCTACAGAAAATCGAATGGTTGGGGGGTGGGGAGGGGCGAGTTTGTGGTTAGAACGCTTGGTTGAGTGAGCGGCGAGACGACAAAGATGAAGTGCTGCTGCAGAGTTAGTGCATTAGAGAAAACGAAGAAGAAGAGTTGCTGTGCTGTAGCTTCAAATTTTCTGCATTTTCTAGAACAATTCTTACAAGTACAACAAGACGTAGCTGGGCGCCGCGGACAGACGCCAAACGGCGCCACCTGTGTGCCTACACTCATAGAAAATAATGTATTTGAAATTTAAAGACGTGGTGCGACGCTATGCTTTTCGTCCGGTGTGCGACTGCCTGAAACACTTTTTTTTCACCTCCGTGCCCAAACGTCTTTGCAGTGGTTGGTAAATTGCAACCACTTTGTTGAAACAGTGGTTGCAATTTATTTTTTAACTCTTTTCCTGAGCATTATAACCCTAATTTGCTATTGTGTGCTGCTCATTTTACTGAGGACATCATCCACAACTTGAGGGAGTACAGTGCCTGCCGGATTCGCCCCAAAAGTTTTGTTGAAAGATGGAGCAAGGGGCGTGGCAGTACTGAAATGCTGTCTAAGATGTTCGCCAATCACAACGTACTGGGACATCTAACCAATCACAACACATTTTGTTTATCGGAAGGTGGACCTTCATCAAAGCCAGAACTAATCGAGCCGTTTGTGCCAGGATGGGGAGAACGGTATTTTAATAATGTAAATTATGTGAAAAATAATGCGTTTTTCGAACCACCAAGCATGAGAGCATGTACACGCCCAAAACAAAATCAAGACTTTGTAAAAGAGCATAATAGGACCCCTTTAAACAACTACATATATACGTCTAATAGACAGTGAATATGGGTTTAGGCTAAAACAAGGCTGAATTTGGGCTGTCAGTGAAAATTTAATAGATGTCTAACCATAGCCTAAGAATAGACTAGTCATCAAATAGACAGCTAATGAATGCCTACATATATACATCTAATAGACAACAAAATGGCAATCCATCCAAACAAATTAAATGTACAGCTTTTATTAAGAAAAATTAAATTTTTAACAACTTGGACAACTTAAGACAATACAAAATGATAAAAATACAAAAGAATTAATGACAAAATAAAATTTTATAAATACAATACACTTAAATATAAATATTATGATTTTAAAAATCTGGAATTTTTAACAACTGATAATGAAAATATAAAAATGAAAAAGTAAAATATTTGAAATAAGCTCTTTAAAAGAAAAAAATCTAATACAAATCAAGAGCATGTTATCACACTTAACATTAAATATTACGGATAAATGACAACATAAAAAAAAAGATTAACCCTTTTGTTGGTTTACTTATTTTATCAAATAAAACAACCAACAGTGAACAAATTATTAAGAAATTAGGAATTATTAATTATTGGTTTTATTTCTTGTTTAAAATGCTTCCCAACTGCATTCCTCAAGTCCAACTCTGTTGCTACCAGGAAGTTGGTCGTCACAGCATCTGCCAAATAAGAAAAAAAAAAGCACAAGAAAAGCTTGACATAATTTTTTACTTTACACTAATTGTGATGTCTCTTTTGCCCTTTGATGTCTACTAACAACAAAACTATATATATATACTATAGTGGTATCACCATTCAGTGGTGTTAAAAGAGAGAGCTCTCTGGTAACTGTTGTGGGTTTACAGGTGCATCTCAATAAATTAGAATGTCGTGGAAAAGTTCACTTATTTCAGTAATTCAGCTCAAATTGTGAAACTCGTGTATTAGATAAATTCAATACACACAGACTGAAGTAGTATCTCAACAAATTAGAATATGGTGACATGCCAATCAGCTAATCAAATCAAAACACCTGCAAATGTTTCCTGAGCCTTTAAATGGTCTCTCAGTTTGGTTCACTATAGGCTACACAATCATGGGGAAGACGCTGATCTGACAGTTGTCCAGAAGACAATCACTGACACCCTTCACAAGGAGGGTAAGCCACAAACATTCATTGACAAAGAAGCTGGCTGTTCACAGAGTGCTGTATCCAAGCATGTTAACAGAAAGTTGAGTGGAAGGAAGAAGTGTGGAAGAAAAAGATGCACAACCAACCGAGAGAACCGCAGCCTTATGAGGATTGTCAAGCAAAATCGATTCAAGAATTTGAGTGAACTTCACAAGGAATGGACTGAGGCTGGGGTCAAGAGCCACCACACACAGACGTGTGTAGGAATTTGGCTACAGTTGTCGTATTACTCTTGTTAAGGCACTCCTGAACCACTGACAACGTCAGAGGCATCTTACCTGGATTAAGGAGAAGAAGAACTGGACTGTTGCCCAGTGGTCCAAAGTCCTCTTTTCAGATGAGAGCAAGTTTTGTATTTCATTTGGAAACCAAGGTCCTAGAGTCTGGAGGAAGGGTGGAGAAGCTCATAGCCCAAGTTGCTTGAAGTCCAGTGTTAAGTTTCCACAGTCTGTGATGATTTGGGGTGCAATGTCATCTGCTGGTGTTGGTCCATTGTGTTTTTTGAAAACCAAAGTTACTGCACCTGTTTACCAAGAAATTTTGCACTTCATGCTTCCTTCTGCTGACAGCTTTTTGAAGATGCTGATTTCATTTTCCATCAGGATTTGGCACCTGCCCACACTGCCAAAAGCACCAAAAGTTGGTTAAATGACCATGTGTTGGTGTGCTTGACTAGCCAGCAAACTCACCAGACCTGAACCCCATAGAGAATCTATGGGGTATTGTCAAGAGAAAATGAGAAACAAGAGACCCAAAAAAGGCAGATGAGCTGAAGGCCACTGCCAAAGAAACCTGGGCTTCCATAACATCTGCAGTGCCACAAACTGATCACTTCCATGCCACGCCGAATTGAGGCAGTCATTAAAGCAAAAGGAGCCCCTACCAAGTATTGCGTACATGTACAGTAAATGAACATACTTCCAGAAGGCCAACAATTCACTAAATTTTTTTTTTTATTGGTCTTATGAAGTATTCAAATTTGTTGAGATAGTGAATTGGTGGGTTTTTGTTAAATGTAAGCCAAATCATCACAATTAAAAGAACCAAAGCCTTAAACTACTTCAGTCTGTGTGCACTGATTTATTTAATACACGAGTTTCACAATTTGAGTTGAATTACTGAAATAAATGACTTTTCCACGACATTCTAATTTATTGAGATTCACCTGTATCACACCATACCTCTAATGACCGAGAACAGTGCAGTCTTTTCAAATGCCTCTTTCTGCTGCGGACCACCCCCCTTCATGTTGAATTGGACATGAGGGAATTTTTTTTTAATCCCTAAAATATATTACAGATTAAGACTGTTAACAATTGCGGATAAAGTTTGACATTTCAAAATGACCAGTAAAGGAATAATTTTTTTAATTTCTGATTTGTGTTGTAACTTATTGAGTATTGACACCACAATATTTTGATTAATGTGGCAAGATTTGTAGGCTGTACCTGTCCAGCATCCTTCTGGCACTCTCTTTGAGGTTTCTTCCTTCAACTCTGCACAACTTTGACACCTGAATAACACATGCCAATGTCAGGCGGGTAGTATTATATGTGTCCGTGTACAAGTGTTTACCAACCTTAAACATTGATGTCTATTGACCTGCAAGTTTTCCATCACTAACCCTCTTAAACTCTTTATTCCAGCAGTTTAAGTTTTTCCCTACAATCGGTCTCTGCCTCCAAAATTGTCTGGCATAACTGACTTCATAACAACACAGTGATAGCTGCTGTAACTAAAAAGTAGCCCAGTACACACATTAACCTCAATTGTACATGGAATAATAAATTCACCCCTAACGTTTTATTTAATTATGTTTTCTGTTTGTATTGTTTAGGTTTTAATGCTGCATTGCACGTCTGAGCTATTTGCACTATTTTAATACTGCTGCAAACTTTTTATAATTGATGATTTTATATTGCCATTTTAAATAATTTGTATTCTTAAGGTTTACTATCAATTTGGAAGTTTCAAAATAAATTTTATTGTAATGTTACTTGTACAATGACAAATATATTCTATTAAATTAGCTCATGCTCTCTTTGTATCTAACAAGCCATTGTTCAGTCATAAATTCAATATAATAATTAAAATAAATGATGGAATTTGTCAAAGATGAGAGCTTTAGTGAGGAAATGTTGTTTTGGAGAGTTTTATTTATTTATTTATTTTTACCACTGCTGCCCGGATCTTTTACATTTCCAACTACTTTTCCAGAAGTTGAAACTCCTCCTCAGTTTCTCCAATTCTTCTGAGTGTGTTCACTGTATAAATTAACATGGATTAATCTTTGTCAAAGCTGTGTTTGTTCTGTTGTTTGCTCTTTCGCCTCTTCTTGCGCCGTTTTAAAATCGCTTGAGTTTGTAAACACGTACAAATGATAAACTTTTACTCTATTAAATTTTGCAATTAATCCTCTGAACACATGCGTGCTGAACCGTGGGCCTATGGATCACTATCAACTACAATCTGCTCCCTTCACTAAAATGTCATGGTTCCTAAACATGATAACAAATAATATAGATAAATAATGAACACATGTCAAAACGAAAACACAGATACTTACAAGACCAAGTAGTAATGTCCTTTATCGTTTGTTGTTTGCCCGCTGCTCTACGACAGGTAAATTTAGTGCTCTCTCATGTAAAAACAAAATTCAAAACACAACACTGATCTCTACTAACTCTCATGTCTCGCTTTGCCAGTAGTCATGTCTCAGCAGGGCTACAATTGCCATCTAGCGGTTGGGAATTTTAATTGCATTTTTATTTATAAAATGAAATATCAATATATATCAATAATATCATATAATGTGTAACATTTAACAGCTTGTGGGATGCATGACATCATATGATCAATTGCAAGTCAACTTTTGAAACATTTAAATTAGCATTATTTTTGCTATATTTAATAATGCTGTAAAATAATTAAATAAAATATTAAATAATGCTAATTTAAGTGTTTCAAAAGTTTACTTGCATTTGATTAGAATCTGCGTGGGCGAAAATTACATGTAAAATATTTTTGGCTATGTTCATCGCTGGTCTGGTTACTGGTATAGGGCTATCCACCTTTTTCCTACGCCCCATGATGCTTTGCGCGAATTATGGGTGGAACTTCAGTTACAACGGAAATAATCATTCGCTGCAGTCACAGTGTCGCTACTTATTCATTAATAGCAAGATGTGGAATCACACGTTGACAGAACTTATAAAGGACAACATCAACATGTACAGTAGCATTTTTAGCTACTTTGTTGATTCAATTGCTTGTGACGGTAAGGAAATTAGCAATTTGAAAAGCTCAGAGGCTTACCAATACATTCACAGTAATAAAGTAGGTCGTGTGCTATTCAAAGATGTGGGCAATGATTTTGTGTACTTTAAAAGCTGATGTAGAGCCGAGTCAAAGCCTGAATGTGTCACACCATAAAGCTTGGGTTTTAGTGTCTACGTCATGTGTCATACAGACGGCAGTGTGCTCATGTATCGCAGGTCCAGGGCGCTCATTTAGTCACGCAGCTGCAGTAATGTGGAAGGTCAGTAAATACATGTAAACTTTCACTTTAAAGAAACTGTTTAACGACAATGTACTAACATTTAAATGTATAATTTGATACAATGCACTGTGCATTGCGTAAATATGTTTTTACACTGTAAAAACTAAAATTATAATCAAAATTATAAAACATCTAAAATTACACTGCTAACCATACCAGCTTACTCAAGTCCTGCAGCAACTGCAGTCTCAGCATGTTTTTAATCAGTCTAGGTGAGTTAACCCTATTATTTGTAGACGTTGTAACCAACCAGGCCATATTGCCCAAAATTGTGTATTGGATTTTCCTAGATTTACTGAGCAGCCGAGGTCTGTGTCACCACGGGGTAATGCTGTGAATCCTAGTATGCCGACGGAAAACTTCAATCCCCTGAATTGATGAGCCACACTTAAGGAGGGGTAGAAGTTGGCTCACAGCCCTCTGAATTGGAAGGGAAACAGGCCCTTTGTAAGTTAGTAGGTAATTGTCCTTCTGTCACTATTATTATGGGTGGGGTAGAGGTTCCTTGTTTATTGGACACTGGGTCCATGGTGACTACTATTTCAGAGAGGTTCTTCTTCCAACATTTTTTGAGCCTTGGGGTAAAGAGAAGTTGCAAATGGCTTAGATATACCTTATTTGGGTTATTTGGGGAGTTAGATTTTGTCGTTCTTGGCAAGAAGATCCAAAGTAAGGGGGTACTGGTGGTGAAAGAGCTGTCCCGTTCCTCTTTACCGGGTGGGTTCCCTAGTAAAGAACCCATGGTCACCAAGGTACATATGAGCTTATACGCAGCCGGTGTTATTGGCCTGGGATGGAGGCTGATGTGCGGAAGAAATGCCAGGACTGTAGTCGATGTGCTATTGTGAAATCAAATCAGCCACTAGCCCGCGCTCCTATGGGCCATTTGTTGGCATCGAGACCTAATCAAATCTTGGCAGTTGATTTTACCACATTGGAGCGGGCTAGTGATGGTCGAGAGTATGTCCTTGTTATTACGGACGTGTTCTCGAAATACACTCAGGCTGTGCCCACACGGGACCAGAAAGCAACTACAGTAGCTAACATTTTGATTCACGAGTGGTTTTATAGGTTTGGTGTACCGGCGCAAATTCATTCAGATCAAGGTCGGAGTTTTGAGGGTGCCGTGGTCTCCCAGCTCTGTCAGTTGTATGGAGTTCAGAAGACACGCACTGTCCCATATCACCCTCAGGGAAATGGGCAGTGCGAGCGCTTCAATCGAACTCTTCATGACTTACTTCGTACGCTGTCTCTGGAGCAGAAGAGGTCATGGACTTGTCATATTGCGGAGGTATGTTTTACATATAATACAACTCCTCACCAGACCACCGGTGAGTCACCATATTTTTTGATGTTTGGACAGGCTCCCAGACTTCCAGTTGATTTTTTTATCGCAGCAGTGAACATACCTGCCAGCGGACAAGTGAAAGACTGGGTTGGTGAGCACAGAGAGACACTTAAAGTAACTTATACTAAAGTGAGGGCTCGGCTGGATAGAGCTGCAGAGCTTCGTAAGAATCACCATGGTCAGGTAGGAAGGGAATTTGCATTGCAGGAAGGACAAGAAGTTTATTTGCGTGACTACGGTGTTCGTGGTCGTCATAAAATACAAAATCATTGGTCCAGCACTGTTTACAAAGTAATTAGAGCTCCTAGGGGTGATGGTGGTGTATACACTATAGACAACCCTTCCCGGGTAAAGCAGGTGCATAGGTCTCACTTAAAGACAGTATCACACATAGAATGTTCTGGCCACATGGCTGATCCGGGGTTAGGGGTGGCAACTTGGATAAACTTTTAGCCTCTCCAGTGGCAGTGGATGATTTAGAGATAGCCCTTGTAGGTGTTGCCCCCTTTTCCTCCGGTGCAGCTGAAGTAGATCTACCACTGGAGCCGGAGAGGTTTGTAGGAAGTCCTGTTGACGAGGTCCTATGTCAGTTGTTGATCCCCCAATTCAAACAAGGGAGGGGGGTAGGCGTCAAACCACTAGGGCTACTGCTGGGAAACATTCGAACCATTATCATTTGCCGAGGGCTGCAGCAATCGTTCAGAGTGTACATTTGGGTAGAGAGCCTGTGAATGCTCCATTTCAACCTGGGCAGACCCAGAATTGCTCTTTCCGTCCATGGTTGTAAATTGTATCATCGGGACGATGATAGAAAAGATGTAATGGGGTGATCCCCTTTAGTGGGTTTTCCTTTCCGTGTGGGTGGATGGAGCTGGGCGGAAGTCAAGTTCATGATGAGCGTTTGCGAGTGAGCGCTTGTTTGTAAGTGTGTACGGGCGTGTGTGTGTGAACGTGTGTTTTGGATGAGCATTTGCGAGTGAACGCTTGTTTGTGTGTGTGTGTGTGTGTGTGGTAAAAATCAACCGGTGTTGTTTATTGTTATATTTGATAAAAAAAAAAAAAAAAAAAAAAAAAAAAAAAAAAAAAAAAAACAAAATATCAATTCCCTTATAACCAACAAGGGCTATAATCTGCTGGGAGGGTTTATTTGTTTTGCTTGCTTGTGTGGTTTTGGTTTTTATTTTGAGTGAGGGTAATCGTATTTTTTCTTTACAGATTTGTGGGAAAGTGTGGGTTTGAGGGTTTTGTTGGTATTGAATTTATTGGGGTTTTGTTTTTTTGTTCTTTTTCTCCCAAATGTTGAATTATCCCAAGGGATATTGATATTGTAAAGTCAAGATACATCATTACCGGTGGCCACTAAATATTATTCTTTTAACACATTTGTTTTGTATGATTATATATTTTTCTGTCTAGTTTATATTTAAGTGTCAAATAAAGATTGGTTTTGTGCCTCTCTGCTTGTTCTTCCATTTTGTTTGGAAAAACCTGTAGTTGTAGAAAACTATCTACCTTGTTACTTTAGGTGGCGTTGTCCCCGCCCACCCGGGCCAAACAGCTAGGCAGGAGGAGGAGAGGAGAGTAGTTGAATCTGTAAAGTGCTTGATAGGGACTCGCAACGGAGGCAGGCATCTAACATATCCTAATGTGTGTGCATGCCATGAGTGTAGAATACATAACAGAGAAGGGCACTCGAGTTGAGTGACTCGGACTCCAGTCGCATTTTTATAGACTTCAGACTTGACTCAAACTCGACATGAAATTACTCCAGACTTGACTCGACTCGAGGAAAAGGACTTGTGGACATTTTAAAAGCAACTCGAGTCTTTTATCCTTAAATAACTGATACTCAAAAGGCGGACCGCATCCGCCCCCCGGCATCCATCCGGACCGCGAGCGATAACACTGCACCATTTTAAGTGAACGGCGCGTAAAAACAGCAGAGCGGATCACATAACAAGCGCTCAGGGTCGTTTATAGTAAATATCTTTCAGCGCTATATCCTCTAGTATTTTTATCAAAAGCCAAACGCGCTTTATTCAAGCCCTTTCAGCTCCGTGCGCTTTCTCTCTCTCTCT
The DNA here is from genome assembly GCA_018155175.1 of Sinocyclocheilus anophthalmus. Classification (NCBI taxonomy): domain Eukaryota; kingdom Metazoa; phylum Chordata; class Actinopteri; order Cypriniformes; family Cyprinidae; genus Sinocyclocheilus; species Sinocyclocheilus anophthalmus. The sequence continues at coordinate 10,698 of JADLZN010004852.1, forward strand.
CCGGATGCGCCCCGGCGGCAAGTTCAAGAGCTGTGGATGATTTTAACTGCGTTATTTTAACAACAACAGAAACAGCAATGTTGCAAATATAGTTATTTTTCATATGATCTATTTATAACCTATGACACTGACTGTTCAAACCAGATGTGACAACACGTTTCTGATCTACATTTAGCATTATTAATCTGTTGGCAGAACATTGCAAAAGAATCATGTCATTATAATTGGGAAAATTGTTGTTAGATGGCTAGGATAGGACTTAAACGTTGAAATGGTTAGTTATCTTTATTTTCTGCTCAAGATTAGAACGTTTGGATTATTGTAGCTACATTGTTTTTAGATAATGCTTTTAAGTAGGCTAAAATATTAAAATAGTATAGATTTCAGGAGGAAAACCCTGAACAGAAACAGTATTTTTTTCCTGTCACATGGCCTCGCATGCATCTAAATGTAAAAATGCAATAACATGTGGTACGTTATTAAATAATGTTAGTTAAATTCATGCATAAATTGGGAAAACTCCCATTGGCTGTTGCATCACTCATTGCGCACATGATGTTGCGGGGCGGAGCTACGTCGTCAGCAGCAGAGTCTCTATAATCTCCCTGCTGGTAAGTCGCATAAATGATTGCTCTGTCTTAAAAACTAAGTTTGAATTGTTTTCAAGCCCAAGTTTATAAATGATAAAATGAAGTGTTTATTGGCCTGCTTGTGAACTCCGAATCTCTGTTTATTACATTTAGCTAAGACTTCACATGCAACATCGATGCAATGTGTTCTAACTAGCCTTTTGGTCGTGTTTGTCCCAGGTATGTGTTTTGTTCGGTTTTGTCATGATCTGTGTGAAAATAATATCAGCTATAGTTGAATGTTAGCTATTAGCACACATGTATGCACTCGCACATGCTGAAGTGTGTAGCGGCGCCATTTTAGGGCTGCATTATTTCCATTCTGTCTTTTATACAAAATATGTAAAATATCGGTCACTTAAGTTTACAGTTTCTCTGTATTAATGTAAATGGACTGTATTAGTGTTTTTATTTTATTTTACCTGTATTTATTTTAGGGGGGGGGGGGGAGGTTTTTTGCCCACTATATCACGGGCACTTTAGAGAAAATGTCAACAGCAGAGTCTCTATAATCTCCCTACTGCTAAGACTTGAAATGCAACATCGATGCAATGTATTCTAACCAGCCTTTTGGACGTGTTTGTCCCAGTTTTGTCTGTCAGGCCCAGTAAAGCATCCTTGAGTGACCATCCACCTGATCTCAGTGTGAATTACTCCAATACACACAGTCACATTGGTGCCGTGACCTGTTGTTTCTTCAATCAAGATGGTTCCTGAAGCGGCCGAGGGTTCATCTTAAAGTTTCGCTGCAGTCAGGTGGACACAGTCTTGTACAGAAACTGTGGTAATTTTTTTTTTCTTTCCAAAAAGAATACGAGAGACTTTATTCGCTCAGTGACTGCATTTGAGAAATTTGAGATTGAGACATTTACAAAGGACAGTTTTCTGTTCAGTCAGCAGCGCATTCTAGATTTTCATCTTTTTTTATTCATTGTTTGTGTACTGACATTCACAATGAGTGGTTTTGACGACTATCGCACTCCTGTCTGTGGAAGTAAAGGTAGAGGATGGGGTCTATTGAAAGTACCAAAGTTTTTACAGTTCAGTGAGCCCAATGTACAGAATGAGACACATGAAATCACAGAGAGTGAAGCTCCCTATTCAGATCCATTAGTTTGTGAGGGCCCACCTACTAGTCATGAATCAGATGCTTCAGTAGAGCAACAGGGTGTGTTTTCGTCTACCCCAATTCCTAACACACAGACCCCAGATGTAGTCACAGCAATGTCTGACATAATCAGTCAAGTCGGTCAGCAAATTGCTGATAGCATAGTCACTAGACTGAACCAAACTCATTCAGTAGACACGCATTCAGTGAGTGATTCCTCAAAAAATGTGACGACAGACAGTACATCTTCACAAATGCTGGACTTAATACAAAGCCAGTTGTCGTTTTCCAGAAATGTTAAAGAACCTCCTAGCTTCAGAGGTGAAGTTTCTGACACCGTTGACTTAAATGAGTGGATAGATATCATGAGAGACTACATTAAACGGAATAATCTGAGGAAAGAGCAGCAAGCGGAGGAGATCTTGGTCCATCTAAGAGGCAAAGCAAGAGATGTGGTCAAGTTCGGTATAAGGAACAGTGACATTGATATTGTGCATAACCCCGATGCAATCTTCAGCATTCTCAGGAAACATTTTGAAGCTGCTCCCTGCTCTCCTCTCCCACTGGCTGATTTTTATACCACATTACCCAGACCAGGCGAGGATGCTTACGAGTACTGGCTCAGGCTAAACCGTGCAGTTGACGTCGCTGCAGAGCGTTTGAAAGAACAGGGTAAAGTACTAGATTGTCCAGGAACCGAGGTAACCCGCATGTTCATCAGACACTGCCCTTGTAAAGAGCTCGCCATCACTTTTCGATCTAAAACAATTGATGCATGGTCTGTGCGGGAAGTTCACAATATTTTAAATGAATATCACTCTGAGACCAGTCTTGTTTCTGCAGCAAGAAATGCAGCTCCCACTAAAATATCTGTGAACAGAACTGAAGTGGAACTGTCTACTGCAGCACTTTCACCTACTTCAGATGTCCAGCAGTCCAAGTCTTTGGAAGCTTCTGCATTAGAACGAGTCATGAACCTGTTGGAAAAAGTCCTGTTAAAGGAGTCCTCCAGCAAAGAGCCAAGTCGACGCTCAAAGCCCAATGTAAGTCTACCTCGAATAGAAGGCCTCAATGACCTGCCATGCGCTGTCTGTTCGAGTCCTGATCATTCCGGCTTCACGCATTGTCGTGATAAAAAGTTGTGTTTCCAGTGTCACTCTCCTGATCACTCCCGCTTTGTTTGTCCTGAGAGAGTGAAATCTCCGTCTTCTCATGGGCTGGGAAACTAGAAGATCTACATTCAAGGGGGGACAGTGTAGATCATGAGAACATTCCTCCCAATCAGTGTTGTATGAGTGACCCTACTTCAGTTTATAGTCTGTCTAATTCTGTTGAGCCTGCAGGGAAAACTGTCATTTTTCAGAACATGCACAGAGTACAGAGAATTGATAGTCTGTTTTACACGCCAGCAACAGTATGGAGTGACCTTCAACTGAAAGCTATGGTTGACAGTGGCTCCATAGTGTGCACATTAAGTGAAACTGCTGAACTTCGCTTGTTGCAGCACAAGCCCAATTTACAAAAGCTCCCTGCCAATGATGTAGTCATAATCGGTTGTGGCGGACAACGCGTGAACCCAAAAGTGATGTATGAACTTGAACTCACAGTTTATGCCTGTTCAATGGTTGTTCCTGTTTTAGTCGTTCCAGGCCAAACTGACGATTTAATCCTGGGTAGCAACGCTATTAAATGGCTGATTCAAAAAATGAAAGAAACGGACGGATACTGGAGACTTGTGTCCAGCTCAGCCAATTGTGATGATGTTGAATGTCACCAATTTCTGTCTCTGCTTTCGAACGTGGAACGATGGAAGGGAGGAGACATGCCTGACAAGGTGGGCACAGCTAAGTTGAAGGAGAAAATAACTCTAGAACCACACCATGAACATCTCGCTTGGGCTCAGCTCCCTGAATCAACAGCTGTTTCTGTAGGGAGCACAGTTATCGTTGAGCCAACCCTCTGTAAATGCCGTCCAAGGAATGTGATTATAGGGAGAGTCATCACACCTATGTGGGGCAGTAGATGGGTGCCATTCAAAATTATGAACCCTACAGACAAAGTAATTGTTCTTAAGAAAAACACTAAAATCGTGGATGTTTTCACTTGTATAGCAGTTGAAGAGTTGTCTACTTTTGAATCCCTGAAGAGTAATGTTCAGTGTGCTGAGAGTCCAGTGAGTCATGTGCGGACCAGTGATGAGAGGGCGAATGTGCTGGATAAGTTAGGACTGCAGGATCTGGATTTGAATGATTGTGAAGTGACAGATGAATGGAAGGATAGGCTTCTAGATCTCATTGTGAAGTATGAGTCAACCTTTTCTCGTGGAAAAATGGACTGTGGGGAACCCACTGACTTTGTCCACAAAATTCACTTGGTGGATGAGAAGCCATTTCGACTCCCTTATCGACGTGTAGCCCCCTGCCACTACGATAAGCTGCGCACTGTCTTGAATGAGATGGAAGTTAAAGGCATTATAAGGAAATCTCAGAGTGAATATGCGTCTCCGTTAGTTTTGGTGTGGAAAAAGAATGGTGATCTTCGTATTTGTACAGATCTTAGATGGCTGAATGCGAAGACCGTAAAGGATGCCCACCCACTACCACACCAATCAGATGCACTCGCAGCCCTGGGAGGCAATGTTTTCTTTTCAACCATGGACTTGACTTCCGGCTTCTATAATGTTCCTTTGTTTGAAGAGCATAAGAAGTACACTGCTTTTTCTTCCCCTTTCGGCCTCCACGAATATAACCGTTTACCTCAGGGTTTGACCAACAGTCCAGCAACCTTTATGAGGATGATGATGTCTATCTTCGGTGATGAAAATTTCACTAGCCTTCTTTGCTACTTGGACGATCTGATGGTTTTTGCTTCAAGTGAGCAGGTAGCTCTTAACCGACTAGAACTGGTTTTCTCACGTCTGTCTAAGCACAACTTAAAGCTAGCACCCAAAAAGTGCAAGTTCCTTAGAAGATCTGTTAAGTTCTTGGGACATGTTGTCACTGAGAATGGTGTTCAGACTGACCCAGAAAAAGTTAAGGTGATCAGTGATATCCAGACTGTTGATCTCATGGAAGATGATGGTATAACCCCTTCTCAAATGAAGATCAGATCTTTCCTGGGTATGATTTTATATTATCAGCATTTCATTCAGGACTGTTCTGCTAAGGCAAAACCTCTGTTCAGTCTCCTGTCAGATCGGTCACAGAATAAATCTCACAGGAAGTGTGGTCGTATGAAAAAACCACTCAGTGTCGTCAAGCTTTCACCTGAGGATTGGACTAGTGAATGCCAAACCACTTTTGAAACTTTAAAGCAAGACCTACTGCACAGTGTGACTCTCGCTCACCCTGATTTCAGTCATTCCTTTATTCTATCTGTTGATGCTTCGTTTGATGGCATAGGAGCGGTGTTATCTCAAGTACCTTCTGGTGAGAAAATTGCACGTCCAGTTGCTTTTGCAAGCAAAACACTCTCTAAGTCCCAGATGAACTACCCAGCACACAGACTCGAATTTCTGGCTTTAAAGTGGGCCATTTGTGACAAGTTTAGCCATTGGCTAAAAGGGAGACATTTCACAGCATGGTCTGATAATAATCCCTTGACCTATATTCTAACCAAACCCAGATTAGATGCATGCGAACAGCGATGGGTGGCGAAGCTCGCTGCATACGATTTTGACCTGAAGTACGTGCCAGGTACGAAAAACGTTGTTGCAGATGCCTTAAGCAGAGAGCCCTTTGTTAAGTCTTGTGTCAGCCATCGTCTGTTGAAAGAACCATATGTTTCTCTTCTGGATGAGGTCAATGGTGTTGTTACTGGTACCGTCCAAGATGCCTTTCGTGTCTCTAACCAGTGTCAGAATGTGCAGGCTACCAGCGATGGTGAAACGGAGAAGGAGCCACAGGATGATGCGAATGACTCATGTCCTGGATCTTTTGACGCTGCTGAAGTTTCTGCTGCATTGAGTGTTCACTCTGGTGATGAGGTTAGTCTTTTGCCCGTAGCCAGTCCAACATCACTCCAGCTTCCTTCTGAAGACCCGTCTGTAGCAATCCCGTTTTCCAGACTCTACAGTCTCCAAGAGCAGGACAATGTACTCGGAAGAATCATCAACTATGTTCTGAGACGTAAACGTCCTTCGAAGAGTGAGAGAGCAAAGGAACCTAGACCTGTGACATACCTTTTGAAGCACTGGAAAAAGCTTAAGATCCGTAATCATGTGCTGTACAGAGTAAAGAGGGATCGGCTGATGAACAGGAAGCTTCTTCAATACGTTGTACCTGATTCCCTAAAGCATGATGTTCTCCGTGGTGTTCATGATGCCGCCGGACACCAGGGGAGTGCGAGAACTCTCTCCCTTGCAGCTGAAAGATTCTTTTGGCCGGGGATGAGTAATGACATTAAGCTGTATGTGAAGAACTGCCAGAGATGTGTGGTTGGGAAAACTCCGGAGCCAGATGCTCGTGCGCCTCTTGAGCGCATTCGGACCTCTGAGCCTATGGAGCTCGTCTGTATTGACTTTTGGAGTGCTGAACAAACTTCAGGGAAGGTCGTCGATGTCTTAGTAGTGACTGATCATTTCTCTAAAATGGCACACGCCTTCCCCTGTCACAACCAGTCTGCAAAACAAGTTGCCCGTCGCCTTTGGAATGACTTCTTTTGTATTTATGGATTTCCAAAGAGAATACATTCGGACCAGGGTGCGAATTTTGAAAGCAAAATCATTAGAAACTTGCTTGAGATGGCTGGTATTCAAAAATCGCACACCACACCATACCACCCTATGGGTAATGGTTTAGCAGAACGTTTCAATAGAACTCTGGGGAATATGATAAGAGCTCTCCCAGTCAAATACAAGGCGAAGTGGCCACAGCTTCTACAGACTTTAACCTTCGGTTACAATTGTACGGTGCATGAAACGACCGGGTTTGCGCCTTTTTATCTTATGTTTGGGCGTATCCCGAGGCTGCCGATTGACATCATGTTTCAGCATGTCCTTTGTGATGATAGAGTGGTCAGCCATCATGAGTTTGTCACCACATTGAGAAGAGACTTGAGCACAGCTGCTGAAATTGCTCGGAAACACAGTCTCAAAGAACAGAACCGTCATGCCATTCTTTACAATCGAAAGGTCAGAGGTACACCCTTAGCAGTGGGAGACAGAGTTCTGCTGGCTAATCGTGGAGTGAAAGGCATGAAGAAAGTTGCAGACAAGTGGGATTCTGTTCTTTACGAAGTACAATCAGTGAGACCAGAGATTAATGTGTACAGGATTAAGGATGCTCAGACTGGCAGAGAAAAAGTAGTGCACAGAAATCTGTTACTTCCAGTGAATTTCTTATCCTGGGATGATGACGAAGAGGAATCTGTTCGATCAAATTCCACACGTGCTACCCGTGGCAGTGCTCTTGATTCTGCTCTGATGGACGATACTGATCCTGTTTCAAAGACATCAGAATGGTTACTGCAAATGGATAGAACGCATGAAAGAAATGAAATGCAGGATACCAATTGTGATGGAGCTTTAGACATCCCTGATGAGATGACTGCTTCAGAGTGTTCTGACAATGTTCAAAACAGTCCAGAACCCGAGCATGTTCCTGAACCTGTTAAGAGTACAGAGAGGTTAACCGTTACTGAGCCAAATGAGTCATCCAGTTGCGTGCAAGAACCTGATAACAGACCAGTCCCTGTCATCTGCAAACAGCCCACAAGCACACGCACAAGCCACATAACCACACGGTTAGGGAGATCAGTCAGGCCCCCTAACAGACTTATTTGTGAAATTGATCAACAAAAAGTTGTGGGAAGTGATTCAAACAGTGTTACACATGTCATTTTTCAGGGATCAAATTTTGTTGATTTGATAAGGAACATTTTTGTTTAGTGCACTTGAGTCTAAATGATGATTTCTATCTAAAACCCAATTGTGGTGTTAAGAGTTTGACTGTGAAGTGAGTTTTTTTCCCTTAAAGTCTGAGGAGTTTGTTTTGTGCACTAAAAGAAGTTCAAAGAGCAGAGATACATATATTACTACTAGGAGTGTGTAGGCTGCACCTCCTTTAGTCTGTGTTAAGTGTGGAACCTGGTACCATTCCATTCTTACACACTTCCTGGGAAGGGATTGACTTTCTGACATACTGTAATGTAAAGCTCTTGTACTCATATCTGTGTTTTTTTTTTCTTTGTTTCTGAAATCTTTACTGTATGTTCTGTTTGTTACATATGCTGGTTCTAGCCCAATTTAGCAGAATTTAAGGGGGGTGTATGTAACGGAGTTAAAATAATTAGTTAAATTCATGCATAAATTGGGAAAACTCCCATTGGCTGTTGCATCACTCATTGCGCACATGATGTTGCGGGGCGGAGCTACGTCGTCAGCAGCAGAGTCTCTATAATCTCCCTGCTGGTAAGTCGCATAAATGATTGCTCCGTCTTTAAAACTAAGTTTGAATTGTTTTCAAGCCCAAGTTTATAAATGATCAAATGAAGTGTTTATTGCCCTATTTGTGAACTCCGAACCTCTGTTTATTTCATTTAGCTAAGACTTGAAATGCAACATCGATGCAATGTATTCTAACCAGCCTTTTGGACGTGTTTGTCCCAGGTATGTGTTTTGTTCGGTTTTGTCATGATCTGTGTGAAAATAATATCAGCTATAGTTGAATGTTAGCTATTAGCACACATGTATGCACTCGCACATGCTGAAGTGTGGGGTATCGTCGCCATCTTTAAGGGCTGGCATTATTTTCCGTTTGTCTGTTATCCAAAATTGTAAATATCCGTCACACTTAAGTTTACAGTTTCTCTGAAAAAAAAAAAAAAAAAAAATATTAATGTAAATGGACTGTAGTAGTGTTTTATTTTATTTAATGTTTTATTTTGAGGTTTTTGCCCACTATATCAGGTGCACTTTAGAGAAAATGTCAACAGCAGAGTCTCTATAATCTCCCTGCTGCTAAGACTTGAAATGCAACATCGATGCAATGTATTCTAACCAGCCTTTTGGACGTGTTTGTCCCAGTTTTGTCTGTCAGGCCCAGTAAAGCATCCTTGAGTGACCACCACCTGATCTCAGGTGAACATTCTCCAACACCACGTCACACATGTAAAAAAAAAAAAAAATCCTTGTTCGGACCTCTGCTTGGAAGAAAATATAGAGGCCGCGCCTCTTGGAACTTTAATTGAATACCCCTGACTTATATAATAACGAGATACTTTATTTGTATGGTTTTGTAATATCTGTGTCACATATTTCCTTGTGTGGTACATTTGTGGTAGAATTTCATTACAGAAAAACTGTTTTGAACACGGTAATGGATTAAAACATAGCCTATAAATAACAGGCTGGATGTACAATAACCTTACATCTTAACACCTCTTTTTTTTTTAAATAAGGCAGATCATAGAATATTTTGTTTAATAGCCTATAAATCAGTTTTCGTAAATAAGAAGATTTCAAAACATGAGGAGTCTATGATAGTTTTTTAGCGAGCCATTAAATGACTTGAGACTCGACTCGGACTCGTGACCAAAGATTCAAGACTTGACTCAGACTCCAGCGTAAACAAAAACAAACAAACACCCTTCAGACTTGGACTCTGACTCAGTTAAAGAATTGTGTACATCTCTGATACATAAACACTTTACTAAAATGTAAATTCATCTACCCGCCTTTTTTGGGCCAGTCCCGTAAGTGTGTCATAGATGTGTCCATGGGCCTTGGCAAATAATCTAGATTTTTACATAAAAAAAAAAAACAATTGTCCGACCTGACGTTTTATTCTTATCCACAACAACTATATGTGATATGAGTGTGATACATACATACTTACACACCATTCAAAGGTTTGGGATCAGTAAGAATTTTCATGTTTTTTTTTAAAGAAGTCTCTTCTGATCACCAAGCCTGCATTTATTTGATCCAAAATACAGCAAAAGCAGTAATATTGAGAAATGTTTTTACTATTTAAAATAACTGCTTTCTATTTCAATATATATTAAAATGCAATTTATTCCTGAGATGACAAAGCTGAATTTTCAGCATAATTACTCCAGCGTCAGTGTCACATTATTATTCAGAAGTAATTCTAATATGCTGATTTGCTATTCAAGAAACATTTATTATTTTTTTATTATCTCAATTTAAAACAGTTGAGTACATTTTTTCGAGATTCTTTGATGAGTAGAAATATCCAAAGATCAGCATTTATCTGAAATAAAAAGCTTTTGTAACATTATACACTATACAATTCAAAAGCTTGGAGTCAAAAGAATTTTTATTTTTTGAGGGGAAAGAAATTAATACTTTTATTTACCAAAGATGCATTAAATTGATCAAAAGTGATTAAAATACCCCAGCCGTGGTTGAGGCACCTTTTAAAACCCACATGTCTGAAGACCTTTTCTAGGGACACTTTCTGCCCGGACAACTCAAGTCTGACCACGATGTGAAGTCTGCGGCAGACTCGTTGTAACGCCCCCCTCGGGAACTTCGGCATGGAGCCAGTGCTGAAGCGGTCTGACTGCCACCGTAGCTGCCATATGCCCCCGGAGCCTCTGAAATTGTTTCAGTAGGACCACCACCCTGCTCTTGAATGTATTCAAGCAGTTCAACACAGACTGAGCACGTTCCTGCGTGAGGCGTGCTCTCTGTTCGACCGAGTCCAACTCCATACCGAGAAAAGAGATCCTCTTCGTCGGGGAGAGTTTGCTCTTTTCCCAGTTGACCCCAAGACCCAACTGGCTGAGGTGCCGAAGCACCAGATCACTGTGCTCGCACAACTGAACCCGAGACAGCGCTAGTATAAGCCTTTCGTCGCGGTATTGAGAATGGAAAATGCCCTGTTCTCTCATGAGAGCAGCGCAGCCGAATCTTTCCTCTCCGAAAGCTCCGGCTCACCCTTCGATTCAGGCGTCGACATCCGGTCGTCGGAGGAGCGCCAAAGGATAGGCTGGTTACGCGCCTTGAGAGACCCAGCATGTTCCACTGGCAGCTCACCTGGTTGCGGATGCTCAGACCACACGTGCTACTGCCTGAAGTAGCCGCCGCCTGACTGCCGCCATGACGAGGACTAGATAGAGGCAGAGGCAACGGAGCTTGGCCCGCGACTCTGAGATGAACATCATCCCGCAATGAGAACATGTCTCATCCACAAACGCCACCTCAGCGTATTTAATGCCCAGACACGTGAGGCAGCAATCGTGACCATCACCCAGCGCCAGGTAATGACTGCATCCATAAACGCCCGGGTGATACTTTGTCTATAGCAAGACCCACATCGTCTTTTTAAAGACGTAACGTCAAGTTTGCCAAGCTACGTCGTCTTTAGAAAGACGCACCCGGATTTGCTCTTTTAGGGGAAAAAGCTCGTTTAGCGTGCTGAGGCGCACAGGGGAGATGATCATCTGCAACACACACAGGGGTAGTGCAGTCTGTTGTGTGCAACCCACTCGACACGGGAAATCACCACCGCTGAAGCGCCGTCCGCCACCACGAAGAGCTCTCCAAGAGCGCGCTGACCTCGTTCAGTCTTCTTCTCTCAGTAGAATAGTCAGGAGCAGAACGATGTGATCACTCGGCTCCGAAGCGAAAAGCTGGTATGCGTTGCACCTGCTGCCTTTTTATGCTCATGCTGTGATCAGCGGCAGCTTGATGCAATAATCGCATGCCAATGTGCATTGGCTCATTTAGTTTACACTCGAAGTAGATTGGTCTCTCTAAGCCGGGCTCACACTACAGGAGTTTTAAAATCCTAACCGATTATGAAATCTGGTTGCAGCACACACATAAGGAGAATCTTTGCAGATTATCTTCTCTCAAATCTTAAACATGCACACACTACAAGATTTGAACATCATGGTGCATCACACACTACAAGATATTATTAAGATTATCATGCCAGAGGGAGTGCCTCACGTGATCGCCTCGTGACCAGGGGCGTGTCTACGTGGTGGCACCGGCCCCCCTGAAATCTGGCTGGCCACGCCAGGTGCCCCCCCCCCACCAGATATCTTGCGATAGGCTTCTTTTTAGTAAATTTCTAACTGCATCTGGCAGTGGCGGATCCTGGCATGTGTAGGCAGCTGCCTATGGCCGCTTTCTTCTCTTCTTTATACTTAATTTTAAGCGGTTTCTATAGCGTGATCTTAATGACAAATGTCGAGAGTGTATAATGTTACGCGATCCATGTAATGCGTGAGCAAGAATCTCACCGCAAGAATTGTATTGTGTGCATTTGTATTTTGTTGTTTTTGTAGGCTATACAATAAAAGCGTACCAACCAGAAATAATCACTGAGGGTGCTTCTGACATTAGTGAGGGTGCTCTAGTCTTAATGCACATTTTCACATATTTTGTCCCATCTATTGCTATGGTTATCATCACTATGTCAATCACTACTACTTCGAGAGCGAATCCAGCATAAATATACAGATGTCATTCCCGAAACTTTAGCAACATTTTGAAAAAAAAAAAAAAAAGGTGTGTGGTCGAAAAACAAAGTTCTACATTTTAAATGGATTGCCTAAAGCTCGCAAAGAGCGCTGCTTTTTTAACCACTAAAAACTGTCACTATTAGTTCATCGTGATTTCACAAAGTTCTGTTATGACCAATGAATCTCACACTGTGCAATTAATATATTATTAACATCGTCGTGTATACACTCTGTATGTTATAATGAAAGGATTCGATTGTGATCAGCACAGAACAAAAACTGGTGTCGCAGCCATTAGGTAAACCAGCATACATTCATGAGGATGATGAAAGTGTTTTAACTTGAGTAAAGCCCCCAGACCCCCTGCTTGTGACTCCCCCTGCCACCCCCGTACACTTTCAAAACTGAGGCGATTTCACTCCAGCGCTTCTCGTTCTCCTTACGGTTGTGATACGTTTTCGACACATTATACAGACAGTCGTGTTACTACAAAACATCAAGAAGCAGTTTCCTCCGTCTCCACTATCCAATGGAGCCGTACAGCAGCTATTTTGCGGTCACACATCGGCTATTGTGAAAGTACTGACGTAATCATACAGCCGTCATCATACCGATTTAAATCCTAAATATCAAACATGTTTGATATTGACGGGGCGGCCCGATTTGTGTGCGAGCAGATCGGGAAGTGCAAGATTCGATCGGTGAATGCTTCACATTACCAGATAATCTGCGCCGAACATCGGGACCGATCGAGGGGCTCGACAAGATTTTTGCTCCGATTCTCGGGAGGGGGAAATTGGGGCTAAATCGGGCTAAAAATCCTGCAGTGTGAGCCAGGCTTTTTAGCGAGATCCCAATTCGTCGGTCATCCGACGTGAAGTCGGGAGTGACCGACTGAAAGGGAACAGTTATTTTAAATATTAAAAATATTTCAAAATAGTACGCAGCTTGCTGTATTTATAACTGCGATCACACACCCATGCGGCTTGGTGAGCATAAGAGACTTCTTTATAAAACATTAAAAATATTACTGTTCAAAACTTTTGACTGGTAGTGTATAATCAGGGTTTGAAATTAACACCCGCCAAATGCAGGTAAAAATTAGCTGTGGCGGGTAACGCTGTCAAATCACTAGCCAATTTGGCGGGTTACTTTTTGTAAGTTATGTTCACTCATTGATTTCTAGGGGAAGTTCATGCAAGCCAAATCTACGCAGGTTTAGCGCAAATACTGAACTCATTACATTACCGAGAATATCGCAAACACCAAACAAAACACACTTACAGAGTGGCTCATCCGCATAAGCAACTACATTAACTTAGTGCACGTAGGCATTTAGAGTGTGTTCTTTCAGTGCATGATTCAGTCTATTAATACGCATTAAGAATGATCACATAATTCAAGATAAGGGGGCAGAAAATGTATATAGTTACATCATTTAATATAGTTAATCAATATTACACGAAGAGTGCCGTTTTAAATAAAAAATCAGCATGATTACAAATGTGAAATTGATTTTATACAACAGTTCAATAAACAATCGTTTAATATCAAGAGACGTTTTTGCTCTATTTCGCCAACAAAAATAATTCTAGTCAAAGCCACAGCACTGTTTTGCGTCTCTGAGCAACATGACGGTGTTTTGTTCCTGAATGAGTCAACCGTTTAAATGATTCAGATCAGCCGCAATGACTCACTTATTAACAGTGACTTGCTGCCGCCTAATGGCAAAAAAAAGCATTCCATGTCCCTCTGAGCTGCATTAACATACGGTATGTAAAAATACATCTAAATGCCACTTCGTATGAAACTTCTGCAAAGATTAATTTTATTGATACTGATTAATTTGTTTAGTATCATCCTAAATGTCTTATTATTCTAATTGACTGATTAAATGTGAGAATTTGACTCAAAAGATAATGGACATTTTTAGAAAAAATGGCTTTATAAAAGGCAAAATGCACATAAAAGGTAAAAATAATTTTAAACTTATTGGAAAAGATTAATTCTATCTGACCACCACACAGAATATCAAAATATCAAAAACTTTAGGAGTCAGCTGTCCACAGTAGTCCTTAAGATATCAGCACAATAACACACTCAGGAAAATATGGTCTAATTATCTTTATCGATAAAATTCCAGAAAATTTTGAGATATTGTTTTTTGCCAATATCGCACACCCCTTGTTCTGACACAAAATGATTTGCAGCGGTCACGTTCAATGTAGACAGCCTCAAGCTGTTGGTTTAATTTGTTTAGTTTTTTTTGGCTAGTAGAAGTTATGAATAGCCGGTAACTTAAAAATTTAGTAGCCAAATTGGCTGGTGGGCCGCCTGGACCAAAAAATGGGACGATTTTTTGTCCCAGTCCAGCCCTGCATGTACTGATGTGCAAAGGAAGTGGAATGCAGGCACGAGGAAGAATGTAGGGCTGAGGAAGGCAAAACACATCAACTTTAAACGCCATAGACCAGGCCACACATATCCAGGCCCATCATCATTACCTCCAGATCTAACAACTTCCGCCCAGCATTTCAAGAACCATGCTGAGTTTGTAAGCCATAGCAGTTCATCTGTGATGGCACCACTGTTTCAGCTGCAGAAAGAAGGTCTTCTTCAGCTAAGCTTCAGAGCAGATGTAGACAGCAACAAGACCAGCTCAAGTGCACATGATACAGACATATCACACACAGACCACAGCTTAACACAAAGTTGTAGAAAGTGCCTTTTGTTTTATGAGTCCTACATAAAACTATCACCCACCCAAACAACTACACTAATGGAAGAAACGAAGGTCCAGAGCACTGCCAGCACAACAAAGAAAGTACCCAAACGACCTACTACTAACCCCAAAAAATTCCTCAATGAGCACTTCTACACAGCCTTCAAAGGTAATACTGCTACAAAATATGGCAAAGAAAATAAGGGCAATATCATCCAACTCATGAAAACCCGAGGGCACGCTGTGGAGAGGAGAGGCCTGGTGATCCATCCAGAACATCCTTGGTTGGCAGCTAGCCCAGATGGCATCCTAGATTCAACAAAGCTTCTCGAGATTAAGTGTCCCTTCAAGACCTCCATGTCACTTACTGAGTTTTTGAATCAACCAAATGGTGACATCAGAAGCTTAGGTGATGGGCAGTATATTATTCTTCCGGATGGAAAGGATGGATACTACCGCCAAGTGAGTAAAAAAACAACAACAAAAAACCCACATACATACATGTAGATGACAACCTAACTCATAATATGCATATAATAAAAGCACTATTTAAATTAATTTAAAGTATAAATTAAATTGTAAGCACATTTTTGCAATCCAAATTCAATTCAATTTGATCAAATTATTGAACTTTGAGTTTGAAGTGTGACATCTTCCTTCAGTCCAGTTGACCATGATGTGTGTGGGTCTACTGAGTTACAAAAGCTTTTTATTTCAGATAAATGCTGATCTTTGGATCTTTCTGTTCCTCAAAGAATCCTGGAAAAAAAAATACTCAACTGTATATTGATAATCAGCAAATCAGCATATGAGAATGATTTCTGAAAGATCATGTGACCCTGAAGACTGGAGTAATGATGCTGAAAATACAGCTTTGTACCACAGGAATAAATTACATTTTAAAATATATTCAAATAGAAAATATTTCAAAATTTTACTGTTTTTGCTGAACTTTGGATCAAATAAATGCAGACTTAGTGAGCATAAGAGACTTCTTCCAAAAAACTAAAAATCCTTAGACTGTGTCAAAAACATTTGACTGGTAAATGTAGGGTGGCTGATTATTGGTTAATATTTGAAACAAAAACAAAAAAAACAAAAAAAAAGAAATGTGCTTTTCTGGCTACTTATCTCAGCCCGGATAAAGAATATGAAATTAATCAAAAACAGCTCCGCTCATGAAATTCTACTTATCAGATTAAACTTAAATGTCAGCGAACTTTTCTGAAGACAGTCGGTTCCCTTCAGAGATACATTCATATAAAACACCCGCGCCAAGTTTTGATTTGAAACGTGCAGTGCTCATGTTTATTCAACGGTCAAATGCCACAAATACCATGTATGGGAACTGGTAATGTAATCGACATATCGATGTGTTTAAAAATCAATCACCCGTTATTGAAAAGAATTTAATTCGCGATTACATATTGATATTTCGAATTATTGCCAGCCCTAATTAACAACGTAAATATTTTTTCTGCAATTATACATTTTACGCGCAGTGAATAACACATTTTTGTGTTGGTGTGCCTTTAGCCCCGTTGTACCCTATATTTATAATACAATTTTACTCCTTTAAAAATATTTTTTAAATGTATACTAGAAGTATAATAAATATGTGCTTAGTTAAGCTTTTAAGAAATATACTAAAACACAAGCATACTTTTTGTGACATTTGAGTGTATTTACAGAGTGTATTTTCTGTGCCTGTTGATCTTCTGTGGTGTCAGAAAGGATTGGCTGAACCACATTCAGTGGCGGCATAAAGAATGGGCAAAACATCAAAAACCAACATCTGTGTGTTGTGACATGTACACTCAAGAATCTGCTTAGAAGAGCAGAGACAGCTGACATCTCTGTAGATGATCTTTCCTGGTCTGGTTCTTTCATCTTCTGTACAGCTTTGCCCACAGCTTCCTCATCAATGTAGAACAGCTGTATAGAGGTCTGGGCATTCAGTAGACAATCATACAATTGCTTGGCATTTGGAATGTCTTTTCCTTCACTGACCAGTCTGTCGGTTTTTCTTTTTAAAACTTCTCTTCAGGTGGTCCCGAAGCAGCATCAGATGTCACTGTCTTCATCATGGATATTTATTTGTGACCACCAAATGAGGTCATTCAGATTGGACACTCCCTCAATGTCTTCTTTAAATAGACTCATTCATTATCTCTTCTTCCTCCGGACTCCTCTGCTGTTCTCTGCGTCTCGTCCCGCAACCGGCCCATCACCTCCTGGTAAGCACTCTGCCCTCTTGCTCTTTCTAATACATGTTTCTTCCTCTCTGTTCTCTTAATAAACCACATTGCCAATAAAAAGCATTAACAACAAACAATGTATTGTCTTTTTCTTAATAACGCTTTTAAAGCTTTTAAACAACAAAGTGTGGTCTTTTCCTTAATAAAACAAATTCTTAATAAAAGCTTTTGAACAACAAAGTGTGGTCTTTTCCTTATCTCTTTGACCCTGAATTCCACTCTGCAGCGCTCTCCAGCCTAACACTTACAATATTACTGGGTTTATACTGTAAAACATATAAATGTTACATGCATTGTATTATAAATACAATAACTATGCAGCAGTTACATAATTGCCCATATGAGGCAACAAAATAATACACCATCAGACATATACAGTGGGTACGGAAAGTATTCAGACCCTCTTAAATTTTTCACTCTTTGTTATATTGCAGCCATTTGTTAAATCATTTAAGTTATTTTTTTTTCCCTGATTAATGTAAACAGCACCCCATATTGACAGAAAAACACAGAATTGTTGACATTTTTGCAGATTTATTAAAAAAGAAAAACTGAAATATCACATGGTCCTAAGTATTCAGACCCTTTGCTCAGTATTTAGTAGAAGCACCCTTTTGATCTAATACAGCCATGAGTCTTTTTGGGAAAGATGCAACAAGTTTTTCACACCTGGATTTGGGGATCCTCTGCCATTCCTCCTTGCAGATCCTCTCCAGTTCTGTCAGGTTGGATGGTAAACGTTGGTGGACAGCCATTTTTAGAGATGCTCAATTGGGTTTAAGTCATGGCTCTGGCTGGGTCATTCAAGAATGGTCACAGAGTTGTTGTGAAGCCACTTTTTCGTTATTTTAGCTGTGTGCTTAGGGTCATTGTCTTGTTGGAAGGTAAACCTTCGGCCCAGTCTGAGGTTCTGAGCACTCTGGAGAAGGTTTTCGTTTAGGATATTCCTGTACTTGGCCGCATTCATCTTTTCCTCGATTGCAACCAGTCATCCTGTCCCTGCAGCTGAAAAACACCCCCTCAGCATGATGCTGCCACCACCATGCTCACTGTTGGGACTGTATTGGACAGGTGATGAGCAGTGCCCTTTTTTTCTCCACACATACCGCTTAGAATTAAGTTCTATCTTGGTCTCATCAGACCCGAGAATCTTATTTCTCACCATCTTGGAGTCCTTCAGGTGTTTTTTCATGTGTCTTGTACTGAGGAGAGGCTTCTGTCGGGCCACCCTGCCATAAAGCCCCGACTGGTGGATGGCTGCAGTGATGGTTGACTTTCTACATCTTTCTCCCATCTCCCGACTGCATCTTTGGAGCTCAGCCACAGTGATCTTTGGTTTCTTCTTTCCCTCTCTCACCAAGGCTCTTCTCCCCCGATTGCTCAGTTTGGCCGGACGGCCAGCTCTAGGAAGGGTTCTGGTCATCCCAAACGTTTTCCATACTTTTTTTTTAAGGATTATGCAGGCCACTGTGCTCTTAGGAACCTTAAGTGCATCAGAAATTTTTTTGTAACCTTGGCAGATCTGTGCCTTGCCACAATTCTGTCTCTGAGCTTTTCAGGCAGTTCCTTTGACCTCATGATCTCATTTGCTCTGACATGCACTGTGAGCTGTAGGTCTTATATAGACAGGTTGTTGGCTTTCCTAATCAAGTCCAATCAGTATATCAAACACAGCTGGACTCAAATGAATGTGTAGATCCATCTCAAGGATGATCAGAATAAATGGACAGCACCTGAGTTAAATATATGATTGTCACAGCAAAGGGTCTGAATACTTAAGTGATATTTGATATTTCAGTTTTTCTTTTTTAATAAATCTGCAAAAACGTCAACACTTCTGTGTTTTTCTGTCAATATGGGGTGCTGTGGTGTACATTAATGAGGCAAAAAAAATAACTTAAATGATTTTAGCAAATGGCTACAATATAACAAAGAGTGAAAAAATTAAGGGGGTCTGAATACTTTCCGTACCCACTGTATTAACTAAATACATCAAATAATGAGGCAGGGTAATTGTATTTTTATGTGAAGTGAAGTGACGTGTGGCCAAGTATGGTGACCCATACTTGTGCTCTGCATTTAACCCAACCAAGTACACGCACACAGTAGTGAACACACACACACAAACACACACCCAGACAGTGGGCAGCATATTGCTGCAGGCGCCCGGGGAGCATTTGGTGGTTCCGTGCTTGCTTCAAGGGTCGCACCTCCGCCATAGGCGGAGTTTCACTTTTATGCGTGGGGGGCACCCACTGGCAGACGAGCCAGAAGCACTTTTTTATATGTTCTACATTTCATGTATTTATGTAACACATGAAATGTAGTCGTTTTTTACGACCCTCGGGCCGGGCTTCGGGACAATTTTCACGTCACAGTTCAGACTCGGGCCGGGCCTCGGGCCTGTTTTAGGCTTCTCCTTACTTTTATATTTCCTCAATTAGTGATGAAAAAATTGCTACGCTGGTGGAAACAACACGAGACCGTGCTACCGCGACTGTCAAGAGCAGCTCGGACGGTGTTTAGTGTCCAGCAGTAGCAGCATGCTTGCCGTCAGCGCAGCTGAAGAGATCTGCGTTCAAATGCATGCAATAGCCTTAAGCTTGCCAGAAAGCATCAGCAAAAGTAATTACCATAAATGTGTCAGGGGGAAACAGTAAGGATATATTTGAATTATGTACTAATAAATAGTGTTTTCTGAGTCGGTGTCGCAAGGATGAAGTTGTCCATCCTGACTCGCCATCTCCTCATTAGACGTGCCTTTAGAGAGAAGTGCATCTTTACGGATTATGATTATAATGAAAGAGTTTTTGTTTTCGATTTGTTTCGTTAAGTAGTAATTTAAAGCTTTCTATAGATATATTTATCATGTCTGTATTCGCTGAGTTTTGGTTCATTTTTGTGAAGCACTCCTGTTTAAGACGAGACGGCAGAAAGTGCATCATGTTTGTTTTCTTATTTTATAAAAACACGTTTTGTTGATTTTGTTGAGTGCACACAAAAAAGTAGACCTTTCACAGTTACGAATTATGTATTACTCTTACCTTTATGAGCAAAAATGACGGCGTATCCACTGAAAAAAATGTACGCGATCACGCTGGCGCCTCCATGTCTATCTAGGTTTAACGTTTAAACATTGTTATATGCTTTAACTGTTTTATATCTATAGATTTTATTTTAGGCAAGTCGTGATGATTCGAGAAGGCTAAATTGATCAAACATAGGCTCACTGTCTGCCGCTGGCCGCTTGGTCGTTACTTTAAAAAACAAAAACTAAACGAAATATAATCACTTTGCCATTACATTCAAAACTGAACAATTTAATAGCTGAAACAGTAGTATAAGCTGTTTTGGGACAAGGGGAAAAAAGACAGGCTCGGGCTGGTAATTCTGATAAGCTGTCGGACATGGGCCGGACTAGGACCTGAGTGTCTCGGGCCTAAATTTGAGGCCCGTGCAGGGCTCTAAGCCGAACCAACAGGCAGCTTGAGTGCAAGCTGCAGTAGGTTGAAAAACGTTTGGATATTTGTCCTTCCATAGGCTACTTCATCTTTAAGGTTCTCAAGAGTGATCAGCGATGTGCTCGCACATTTCACAAGATCCATTTCAGCTGTCACAAGCTGAAAGTGAATCTTAAGGCAGTAGAGGACTGATGCCGTTTTTCTCACAACTAAATACTGCGTCACATGCCCCACTCGAGGCCAACGCTTCATGTGAAAATCGCCTGTCCAGTTCAGCCAGTGACTCAGTCCACCACATTTTTATTTGTGGGTTTATTCAAAAATACAACGAATTTCCATTATTTAGTTAACTTGCTAAAGCGGGAAAAATAATAAAAAGAGAGTCCCCAGCAAACAATAGCCGTCATTTCAATGTCTCGGTTAAGTATAGACCCGATATAGTCCGGCTATGTGTAACCCACTTCTAGCCCAAATAACCTTGAATTTGGTTTCATGTCGTTTTTGGCAAAATAACTTGTGAGATGTATGATATTCCATCATGTAAGCAAAGTCAACAGCGTTTACAAGGTGTTTGGTTTCATGTCTTTGACATGTTCAATACGTAGCCTGTGCGTAGCCAGGATTTAGCTCGTATTCCGAGCGGCTATCTGTAGCCCACTTATAGTCAAACCTGATTCACTGTAGTTTTTGGCCAGGCAGCGCATGAGATGGTTGATATCCCATCATGTTCGCAGTGTCAATAATATCTACAAAGATATGTGTCATTTCATGACATGGTCTATATGTAGCCACGATTTAGCTCTAAATTAGACGGGCTACGTGTAGTCTGCTTTTAGCCCACCTCGCAAAATCGAGGCAATCTGTGGTCTAATTTTAACGGCTTGGCTATCCACCTTTTTCCTGGGGGCGCTGCTGTAAAAACGATTATGGGTAGTAGCAGCATTGACTGAGTTGCGCCGACGGTGATATGTTTTGTTTATGTGCGGTTTGTTTTTCAGGTGGGAATATCTTAAAATGGCATTACAAAGCTCTGGAACAACCTGTGCTGTCCGTGGATGCACTTGTAACCAGACAAAGCTTAATTTGTGGCTTAAAGAACAGTGCTATATACACAAACCTAAAGTTAGAGCGGAATGCACTTGCAAGAGGTAACAGAAGCTGTGTCCCAATTCAAAGACGGCGTCCTTCGAAGGATGCGGCCGACACGGCCTTCTTCTTCTTCTTCTTATATCTTTCCGGCAGTGTAGACGCTACTAGGCGTATTACTGCCCTCCACAGGTCAAAGTTTGAACTAAATTCTTATATACAGTCCTGTATTATGCAAGAACTGAAGAACTACCTCAGAGATCAGTTTATGTTTATCACTGTGTCCAAACAAAGTAGTAACAGAAAACACTTTAACTCCAAATTCTGCCAATTTATCAAAAAGTGCTTTTCTTTCTGCATTATGCTTCCTACATTCCAAGAAAACATGCCCTATGTTTCCATATTCCCACATTTACATAATCCAGAAATATGCTTTCCTACAATATACAAAAAGTAATTTAACCCACAGTGCCCCAACCTCAATCTACACAGTTTAACGGAGTACCTACGAGATGGACAAGTACAAAAACATATTTTCTTAACTTTAGGTTGAATAGAAAAATAATGTCTACCCTTGAATTCCTTTTCCCATACTCTCTGCCATTCTTTTATTAAGCCCTCTTTAACTCTTTCCCTCAGTTCCACCCTCCCCAAGGATACATGGATATCTATTTCTCCTCCTAAGCTCTCCTTCGCTATATAATCTGCCTGCTCATATCACCCCAGCATGCCCAGGCACCCAACAAAAAGTGATATTGCAAGCAAACCCAACTCTAAAAAACACACTCAAGATGTCATTTACAATATCAGATCAAACTTTAGATTTTCCTGCTCTTAAAGTTTCCAGAGCTGCTGCAGAATCAGAACAGATAAAAACTTCTCTCGGTCTGACTTCTTCAATCCACCATAAAGCCCATAAAATTGCCATTAACTCAGCAGTAAGAACAGAGCTTCCATTCGAAATACGTCGACCAATTTTCAACCCTAGTTTTTCCACATACATCCCAAACCCAGCTCTCCCATTAATTGGATCTCTAGACCCATCTGTAAAAATGATTATACTACTCTGATTAATTGAATTAAGATATACCACTATTCTTAATATCACCTCCATTTTATCTTTTTCCTGAAGAAAAGCAAACTCAACTTTCAACTCAAGGCATCACCCAATATGGCATAGGTAACCATCCTATATGCTCTGCAATACCTCCCTGTTCCAATCCCATCTTCCTAGCCCATTGATTTACATTAATAAAAAAATTATTATATTTCCTACTTCTAACAAACTCTTGCAACAAACACCTTGCTGGATATGTATAATTACACCCACTAATTTTTACCCAGTACTGTAGTCCTAATTTAATACGCCTTAACCATAAGGGCATTTCTCCCATTTCAATAAGCAAGGCTGAAACTGGGGAAGTTCTGAAGGCCCCACAACAAATCCTCAAAGCCCTTGTTTGCACTGCATCTAACCTATTCAAAACAGTTTTAGAAGCAGACCCATATACAAACGACCCATAATCAATAATGGACCTGATCATGGCCTGATAAATTAGTAATAACGTCTCCCTATTGGCACCCCATTCACATCCAGCTAGACTTCTCATAACATTCAAAACTTTTTCACACCTCTCCACAATCTTACTTACATGTACAGCCCAAGTCATACGTTCTTCAAACCAAACACCCAAAAATTTAAAAGCTTTTACCTTCTCCAATGGAGACCCATACAAATACAGCCCTATATTAGGTAACTTTCTTTTAAAACCTAATATCATATATTTTGTCTTAGCTGGCGAAATTTTAAATCCCCATGTATTCCCCCATTCCTCCACCAACACTAACATTCTTTGAATCTGCTTTAAAACAAACCCTACATTACGCCCTCTTTTCCAAATGGCCCCATCATCTGCAAATAAAGAAAGCCCAAATCCTCTCTCCATTTTACCAAAGATATCATCAATCATTATATTAAATAACACTGGACTGATAACACTTCCCTGTGGGGTTCCATTCTCTATTTCCACTGTTTTTGAACTAACACTACCAACCTTTACTTGAATTGTTCTTTTAATTAAAAAATCCTTTATCAAATTAAACATTCTTCCCCTAACTCCTAAATAAATTTTTTTAATCATTAATCCCTCCTTCCACAAAGAATCATATGCTTTCTCAACATCCAGGAAAACACTAACTATGGTACTACTTCCTTATTACTAAATGCCCTTTTAATATCCTGATCCAACACTGCAACTGATTCCATTGTAGACCTTCCATTCCTGAAACCATTCTGAACACCAACAAAAAGTCCTTTAGTTTCTAAAAAAATATACTAACCTATTTGTTACCATCCTCTCCATAATCTTACAAAGCACTGCCGTGAGTGCTATTGGACGATACGAGCCCGGATCAGATGCCTCTTTACCTGGCTTTAAAATTGGGATCACAACGGCATGTTTCCATTCCTTGGGCAAATTACCCTCTTCCCACACTGTATTAAACAAATCTAATATTTCACCAAGTACAATATCATCCAGATGTTTAATTAACTCATAAGACACCCTATCTCTCCCCGGTGTAGTATTTGCCCCAGACATAATTGCATCCTTCAATTCTTTTATAGTGAAAAACAAATTAATAGGATCATCATTTTCTAAACTCCTCTCCAACTTCCACTGATTAACTGCTATTAACTCATCTCTCATCCTACACCTCTCAACCCCCAAAGTTTCTGATCTATGCACTTCTTGAAAGCTATCAACACACATATCTGCTTTTTCCTTATTGGAAACCGCCTCCACATCACCCTTCTGTAACACTGGTATTGATCTTCTTTTATATATCCCTGACATTCTACGTACAGCTGACCACAATTGTCTTACTGGAGTTTCAGGGCCTAGTGTATTACAAAACTTCCTCCAACTATTTCTCTTTGCATCCTTTATAACTTTTCTTGCTACTGCCCTTAAACGCTTATAGTCAATTGCATTAATCAATATTGGGTATTTTCTTAATATTCTATATGCTACATTCCTACTCTTTACAGCTTCGTCACATTCTTTATTCCACCAAGGAACCAGCACACGGCACTTAGGTTTCTGCTTCATTGTAATGGCATGACAAGCAGCCTCATGTATCATATGACTAATGGAAGTATTCCAAGTATCTACAGAACCCTTACTATAAACCTCTCCTACTAAGCTTAAAGCTTTCTCCTGAAATTTATCCCATTTAACCTGAGAGAAATTATATCTAGGGACTATCTCTTCTACTTCACTTCTCAATTCCCTACCAAATTTACATACAATTGGGTAATGATCACTGCCCATTGTATATGAATCTAAAACATCCCATTCACCTACTGTAGCTAAGTTTGAGGAAGCAATTGATAAATCTATATGACTACAAGTATTTCTCACTATCTGATACCTAGTTGGCCTTCCATCATTTAACACTACCAACTCATACTTATCTAAAAATTCTTCTATTATAACACCATTTTTGTCCCTGTGATCACTACCCCATATTGGATTATGCGCATTAAAATCTCCAACCCATATAACAGGACATCTTACCTTCTCCATTATCTCATCAAAATCTGCCATTACCAAAGATTGACAGGGGTTATAATAATTTATCACAGAAATAGGATTGTAACTAGTCCAAATCTCCACAACCAAACACTCCATCTTAGAATTAGTATCAACTTTCCTATACTGCAACCCATTTAATGAAAGTTGCACATCCCCCACCTGATCTATCAGAACTATCTAATCTAATACATTCATTTCCTGGAATTACAAAATCTAACCGTGGTTTTAACCATGTCTCTTGGATAAAAATCAATTCTGGCACTTCTTTAAATTCATCAACAAAACGCTTTAATTCCTGACCATTACCAATCAAACTCCAGGCATTCCATTGAAGTATATACCACATTAAGATGTTAACGATGGTACAAATCCTCTTCCCCATCAACATCCTCCATACTACTAGCCCTCAACAACTGTGACCTTTCCTTACACTGACTTTCCGTCACATATTGATGTAATTTGTCTGGCAACTGCTTTACATCAAAGTATCTTTCCGCTGCCTCCACCACTAACCTGATAATATCTGACCGATTAGCTGCTTTCTTAGCTCCCACCAACACATCTGAAACAAAAGACAGAAAAGACTCCTTATTAAAAAACAACATGTCAGATGGAAGTGCAGACGGCAAATCTGGCTCAATACTCTGGCTTCCTGATACCACTTCATCCCCAGATCTTCCATTTCCACGCTCTCTTGCCACTCTTTGAACTGCCTCTGCATACGACACCTTGCTCTGATCCTTCACAAATTGTACACGCTTAGCCTGAACAAAGCGTTCACAACCGTAGAACCCTGCTGCATGATTCCCATCACAATTAGGGCACTTTGGAGCCTCTGCCTTACAGTTTTGTATTGAATGATCTCCACCACACTTTGCACACCTTCTTTTCCCCCGACAAGACCCAGCAACGTGTCCAAACCTCTGACAATTATAGCAGCGCAACGGTGGTTTAACATACTCCCTCACATTATATGCCATACTCCCTAGGAACACTTTCTGTGGCAGTATACCATCTTTAAACGTTAAGAGAACTGGTGGATCTCCGGCTCCATCTCTTTGCTTAAATCGCACCACTTCAATTACCTGGGCCCCTTTAAGGTTTTCTAGGATTTCTTTCTCGGATAAATCTGCAAACACTCCATACACCACTCCCTTGACTCCCTGTTGACTTCCTCTAGGAACCAAAGCTTCCACCTTGACCACCAATTTCCCCACACCTCTAGCATCATCATACTGTTTCCTACTTTTGCAACACGCTCTTAACATTCCGTTATACAATATCTTGGCCTGAAAATCCTTGCCGATCTGACTTTCCAAAGCACTGGTAACCTTTAATGGATTCAATGCTCTAAATCCTGCATCCCCCTGATCATTGCCCTTAACCTTAAACAACACAACAAACTCTTCACTTCCCCCAGATTTCCTCATTTTATTTCCTTCATCTCCTGGCATTCCAGGTCTTTCACTCGATGCTCCCCTCTTAGAGCCTCCCTTATCCCTAATCACTGTCTGCCACCCACCTCCCTCAATCCCACCACTCCCCGAAGCCATAAGCTTCTAATTACCCCACTTTCCCACCAATTATCTAACTCTAATAATACTAATCTCTCTAGTACTTAAGGAAAGGGGGAAAAACAAAAAACAAAAATGACAATGCAGCTTTTCCAGTGCAGAGCATAAACTGATCCAACAATCCTCAGAAGACTCTGCTCCCTTCCACCACGTTAATTCGTTTGTTAGCTCGAACTTTCTACCTGCTCGCTGTCTAAACCTCCTGTACAACTGAAAGCGGAAGATCTTCTTCTCTTTTTCTTTCTTTCCTTTTACGGGCAAACCGCACTTACATTGCTTACTGCCATCACCAGTAGCTTGTATGCAGAAACATTTCCTCTAGCTCTAAAGGGTTCCTATTATTTTCTCCTTACAAATATTGATTGGTTGTTTTTGGGGGTGTACGAGAACCGCAGATTTTTAGGCCCGTCTTTTCTCTCAGTACTACTGGTTTTGTCTGAAAAACACCTTCTTGTTTCATCATCTTTTCCATTTTACAGCAACTCTCTCCCCATCGGGCAGATTGCTCGAATAGGTCCTGTATCAAATGAAGGCCCGCCTTCTGAATACGAAATGTGCTGTGATTGGTTAGCTGGGCCAGTGTGTTTTGTGATTGGTTAGCTGGGCCAGTGTGTCAGTGTGTGTTGTGATTGGCAGCACTCGGTCGCCTGGTCGGGAAATGTCATGCCCCACATGGCCGCCTGCGAGCTTCAGTTTAAATATTGCATCAAAATCAAATCAATTTAAGCGCGATTTAAACCCGGATGATTGTAACCAATCTAAGCTCGTCTGCCTTGGGAAAGCTAGCAAGTCTCCGACATAGTGATAACACTCAATGCCTTCTCTAGTGCAGCTCAACCAGCTCTCGTCCCATTCTTCGATATTTGTGATATCACAAATCCCGGCAAATATGCATTGTAGTCCAAACGAGTCATTCATTGTAATTTTTGAAAAGTGATTTCTGTTAAATAAAAAAATCTCCTTTTGAAGTGGACTTTGAACTTAGTAAATTTGCAGATCTTTTTTATGCTCAAACAAACATTACAGACTAACTAAAGCTGAAAAAATGAAAAAGCATACAGGACCCCTTTCACATTTTAAGCGGAATATCTTTACTGCAGCTATATTATAATATAAAGATGTTATTAATATATGATTGTGTTTTAAAATTGACTTAATTTTTTTCATTGAATTCGTAATTTGCATTTATCATTGTTAATGTGTTAAAAGATAAACAATTGTGTACAGTTTTAAATAGTAACAATGCAAACTAGATGCACCCGCAAATAAATACCACGGGAAGTTCCTCGAGTGTAGATATTTTAAACGGATAATATTTTATACATGGCTACTGTGGCTTAGAGAAATTCCTCTAAGGGGTGGTTTTTGGCTTAAAAAGGCTTATATTCATTAAAGGCCGCCGTTTTTTTAGTGTCATAGTTAAGTAGCTAGTCACAAAGAAAATTATTTAAATTGGGTAATGTTGAAGAAAATGTACATTTATGAATATAATATTTAGCCCTAAATAAGTACATTTATTTATACATACAGTGGGGAAAAAAGTATTTATTCAGCCACCAATTGTGCAAGTTCTCCCACTTTAAAAGATGAGAGAGGCCTGTACTTTTCATCATAGGTATACCTCAACTATGAGAGAAAAATGAGAAAAAAAATCCAGAAAAAAATCACATTGTAGGATTTTTAAAAAAATTATTTGCATTCCCTCATCTTTTTTAAGTGGGAGACCTTGCACATGGTGGCCTGACTAAACTTTTTGCCCACTGTAATGTTTTATGTTATGATTGCAATGAGAAAATAACAAATTATATCACACATGGTTAAATCAATGTCTAAATTGGATATTATTATTATTATTATTATCCACTCTTCTACTTCATGTGATGTTTTATGGTGGTTTGCAAACCAACGTAGAAAGTGCATGTCTGCCACCTACGTGTGCAACGTCAAAGTGGTTGAAAAATGAATTAAAATATACATTATATAACAGCAGATTTTGAGACAAGAATATACTGAGTTGACTATATTTGATAAATAGATATGTTGGTATTAAAAGGTAAGAACTGTAAAAGAAAAAAAGAGCACAATGATACTACTGTGCGATGACACTACAATTAAGAAAATACTACACATGTACACTTTAAATATTTCTTTTGGTGGATTGGAAATTATTCTTTTGTGAGGATAATTATTTTTTGAGGATATTTGTTTTTGTTTGTAAAACTGGTTTACATTGCATTGTGCTTAAATATACTGAATAGCATATATGCTGCAAGATTAATTAGCATATAAATATGGTTGACTAATTTACTGTCTGTTTTAGACAAGAATATACTAATGGTTAACATATTATATTCCTGTTCAAATTTCTAAAAAGTGAGCAAGACATAAAAATCATAAGTGATATTTTTAATACTGTCACCAAACTCCATGATAAACTGCATAGAGGTTTTATTCATCTTTGTTCAGCATCTGCATGCACAAACATCAGTTTATTCCCTCACTGTCAAAGAGTGTAATATGACCCATTCTGTGTAAACTAAGAATGCACAATTCAGTTAATGAACTAGCTGGGCATTCTGGTAAAGGTTTAGACACAGGTCATGTTCTCTGTTAGGTATTTTTATGCAGTTACAAACAGCAAATTATCAGTATACATCCATACATATCAGATCGGTTTCTCAATTCTACTCCCTCCAGCACTGTGTATTTTAAATGTATCACTTATTTAACACACCTGATTCATTTCATCACTTTATTAGTAGTGATGCATAACCTGAATCAAGTATGTAAAATTAGTAAGACACTTCAAGTGATCAGTGGTGGGTTTTCAGGAACAGTATAAAGGAACAAATTGATCTAAAGAAAATAGAGTACATGAAAAAAATCTGAAAAAACACCAAAACAATTTTATATTTGATCCATTTAAGAATGAAACAACGTGGTAGTTCTATGATTCAAAGGGAGAAAGCAACCATAAGCAGAATCCAAGGATACGATTTTTATTGGACTGTGAAGTTCAAGAGCCAAACTAGAAAATCAAATTTGATAAAAGAAACAAAGAAATATTATTTAATGTAAATTAAGAAATAATAGATACAGTAAGATTAATAATATGTAGAACTTATGTGTAACTCAACAAATTGCTTTTATGTTTTCATTTTTGAAGGCTGTGACAGATTTTGAGGCAACAGAAAAGCTACCCTCTGCCATCTGACTCTAACCTTTTAACAAATTACATACAGCATTTCTTTAAAAAAAATCAATCTTAATGTAAACAGAGCTGGTTTTGTACAGTATTCATTGACAGTAGTTCAAAAAGTAAATAAAACATCACAAAAATTGTTGACATTTGAAGTTACCTGTATCACAGTGTAACCTTAAAAGTGGCGTTTAGGATATTGTTCAACGCAGGGCCAAACCAATAATAATAAATACAGCAGGGATTAACAGTAGTTTCATCTTTTGTTACAAAACCACAGCCAAAACAGTTGCCACAATAGTGATTATCCAAACTGAATATTTGTATTTTAAGAAGTTTTACAGGTGAGACATGAGGTAAAGGTAACATAAGATCTGATTTTCAGGCTGCTGATATGTAGCTGTGGGACATAAATCACCTTTTGGGACTACTGTCTTTGTTTTTCGAGCATCTTCTCGTACTATCCAGAGAAACAGATCTGGTGCCAGGCGCTCTTTGTGAAACTGTGGAGCTAAGAAACTTTGACTTTGTTCTTTTCCTGGGCGGTGATCTGCTCCTCTTGTCTCTCCTCCCTCTCAGGCCGGTCCTCACCCTGACGAGCAATGAGCAGCCGACACGTCAGCAAAATACCAAATACCAGGGCATGGGCATAGCGTTTTAGAGGATCTCCAACTAGCTGGTGGAAGAAAAGCACCGCTAGCATGACCAGCAGCAGAATAAAGTTGGCCACGTCTTTTGGTCTCCCTGGCACAAGGGTCAGAACAATTCCACATCCCACCTCAAGAGTACCAATAATCTTGCGTAGAAGTACAGAAGAAATGCCAATTTTTTTCAATGCTGGAAGGGCCTTTGCATAACTCTTGTACGCTCTTTTCTGGAAAGGGAACGTAAAGATGAAATGTACAATTTTGTCAAGAATAATTAACATGAACACAAATAAGAATGCATATAACAATGTATTATGTGCACTGCAAAAATAACTGATGAAATGATACAGTAGACAGACAGATAGATAGATAATATTAGTTTTTATATTATTATTTTAATGCTATTTTATGCTTTTTTTGGTATTAATTTAATGCTATTTTTAATGTTTCTTTGTATTATTTTAATGCTCATATTGACCCAACTGTATTGCATTGAATTGTACTGGAATTGATTATATATATATATATATATATATAGAGATCTATATGAGATGAATGGTCGCTGCATCACACATCAGATGAAGATAGAATTTGCTGGAAACGGCCATTGCTTTTATCAGGAAGCTGTGCCAAAGAATGGTTTAAAGAACGATATCACAAAATAATCATCACACGTCATTTCTTCTTCTGTTTATCATACAGATGATGCGCATTGTGATGTCATAATTGACCTATTTATGCGGTAATCAAACAATGTTGCGGCTGTGCACAGAACGCGCTGCTCAACTGCTCGAATTATGTCCAGTCGTTTTACATAATTCGACTCATAATCAGGAATCGAATCACGTCGTTCTTATATCTTAGATTATAAATGGAATTAAATGGACCTTAACCTATATCCACCTCCACAGCCAATACGAAGAATGAAAATGATATTACACAAGCAAGCACCCACAGCCAGCTAGAGGACATTTTATAGAAAATGCAAAAACAGCCCGTTACTTTCGCACCCCCTCCTAAAACAAAGCATTTGCTTATTATGGATGCTGCTAAGCGACGATCACTTACCATTTCACTATATGCATCTTTGCTCAACCTTGGTGTGAGTTTTATTGTACCCATGAACACGAAGAACAGACCCAGTGCAAAGGAAAGGGCGACAATGGTTATTGTTCTTGGCGAGGCCATCTTCGGTAAAGTCTCCTTTCGATTGGCATCCGTTGTCCCGCTCCAGCTTTCTTCACTGTCCTGCTGAAGATGCTGAAGGGGGAAGGGCTTGATGAATACAGTCAAATATGGCTGCATGTCATTCCGCTTCAGTACTAGGAAGCACCCTGAGAGGGAGCTGCGGTTGATCAATGTCATAGTCATAAAGCCAATAGTAGCAACTGCAGTGCAACACTAGGGGGCGTCAGCAAACTTACAAAGAGATGGCAGGATGTTCAGAAACAGCATGTTTTGTTCGGTTTTTACTGTTGTCTGTAGTCCCAAAACCCAGTGTCAACAAAGGAATTCTGTTAGTTTAGACAACTATTTGGTAGAGTTGGATTGTCTCAAAAGTGACATTCAGAATTAGCATGTGTTTTTAAGTCTTGCCAGTACTGGAAAGCTGCTGGGTTTCTGTGCTCACAGAAAGCGCCTCTCAAGTAGCGTGTTGTTGCTACACACTCAA
Organism: Sinocyclocheilus anophthalmus; assembly: GCA_018155175.1. NCBI lineage: Eukaryota > Metazoa > Chordata > Actinopteri > Cypriniformes > Cyprinidae > Sinocyclocheilus > Sinocyclocheilus anophthalmus. The sequence continues at coordinate 43,087 of JADLZN010004852.1, forward strand.
ATACACGAAAACCTATGTCAAAATAACCTTCTTGGAAAATATTCATGTAAATGCAGTCAGTTACTTTGTCTTAATGTGAACTGACCCGTGGGGATAATAGGGATTTCAAAATTTTTGATCCGGGTGTCAGGTCTTAAAGCACATCAGCGTAAACCTGCTGATAGCGTGCCTACTGGTGAACGTAAATCAAACAACAAAAGAAAATTAGAAAATCACTTTAGTAACATTAATAAAAAATCATTCATATTTAATGCATACAGTGAAGATTGTGCAGTGTTTTTTTTTTTTTTACATTTATTACTTAATTAAATGTCTTCGCCTACTATATAGATCTGGTTAGAGGAACCTTCCGGGAACGTTCCCCTAACCTAAAGGGGTATGTTCTAAGGTACTTGTTTCCTGTTTACACTAAGGGTCTTTGTTGAAGAGTAATTGTAAAAAAATATATACATTTTTAATCATACAAAATATATATATCTTTTTTGTTGTTTGTTTACTTCTCATCTATACATTACTGCTGTGTTTTGGGAGATATGAAGTTCTTTTGTACCCGTTTACCACAAAATTCCTCAACTACACCATTAGCTTGCATGTGAAATATAATTTTTTATGGAAAAATCACTTAAATGATTATCTAAATTTTATTTAAGTTGTTTCTGGATATTGATCTAGGTGTTAGGTGTAGAATTATGCCATCTGCTGGTTAGAGAAAATGTGCTAATGTGCCGTTCCACAGTGCATTTGTGCTTCTATATCAGCTTTCATTGTTGTGTGGACATTGCAGATTTATGCAGGATTTATATATTTTATTTGCCCGTTTCTATAAAAATGCTCTTTGTTGCAGTCACTCCTGTGTGTGCGCGTGTGCATGTGAGTGAGCATGTCTTTCCTACATTGCTCTAGTACCAGGCCTTCATTTCTGTGTGGAAATTTTTAGATTTATGCCGGATTTTTTTTTTTTTTTGACAAATGAAAAAAAAAAAATAGAGATTTTTTGCATTTCCCATTCATTTTCAATTGGGGTTATATTGACCCCAAAGACCACTATTTTGTAAAAAAAAAAAAAAAAAAAAAAGTTACATACGTTCAGAACCACAAATCCACCCAGTTATTTAAATTGGCGTACAGAAGCGTATGTTGAAAAGTCACAAAATCGTATTCCACTGAGATGAAGGGAACCATTTTTTTAACTAAGGAAATGTTGATTGGGGTCATATTGACCCCAAAGACCTATAAGAGTTAAGAAAACTTTCCTGGCTAACCAACAGGGAACATTCTTGGGAAGGTTCATCTTTAGGTATAAAAATTAAACTTAAAGAACCTACAGTGAACGTTCCTATAATAACGTCTTATTTGTTCCCAAATTAATTCCACAAAAATAACCACATGGGAACCATCTGGAAACGTTCTGTGTTTGTTTGGGATGAGCACCAATTTCAAGTCTACTAAAATTTCTATATATTGTTAACTTGCCTGTCCGTAAGCGTGAGAAACGTTTTATGTACTGTAATATAGCATTTAAAAATCAAGTTCTTCAAATTGGCTGTGAGAGTTAATTGAATTGAACATGTCCGTCTGCTTTTATTACATTGTAACGCGATCGATCCCTCCCCAGCCTCTCTCGTTTTTCATCCAACGAAAAAATTCTCTGCTGTCTTCACTCGTGGACCCGGTTCGAGTTGTCTCCTGACTCTTCCTACGTTGTTCTCGGTACCTGCATCATTTTCGATCCTGGTGCCAGAGAAACCAGTACCCAACATGTGATAATGAAGGCTTCTATGATCCCATAATACATTGCCAGTCCAGTTGGCAGAGAAAGGCGAGGCAGGATCGGTCTCGGGCAAAGAGCTCGGTGGTAACTACCGCAAGAAGGGGGCAAGCAGGTGCAAGAGCAGCCTGGCGCAAAGGAGCGGCAGGCTGGGGGGGACGGCCATGAGACGAGTGGCGTCGCGATGATCCCGAAACCACGTCCGGGGCCGTCGGCGTGTAGAGCCCAAAGGCTGGCGGGAAAGTCTCTTAGGAAACAGAAAGGAAGGCGGTAAAGTAGCCTCGACGGGGGCGACGAGCAGGCGGGCCTGCGGTGGACAAAGCGGGGGGGGGCGGGGTGGGAAGAGCAGGGAGACAGGAGTGCCAAGCTAAGAGAACATGTCGCCACACGAGGCCAAAGTGACCCCAAAGCACCCTGATCAAACGATGTTGGGAGGGCACGGGGGAGACGCACTGAAGAGTGGAAGATCAACAGCTGGGAACGCGGGGACCGCCCAGGGGGAGCTGGGGCGGTCGGGGGGGTTAACGGGAACCGCGGCTGGGGGTCTCTTGATTGCCGCGTGTCCTTGATAAAGAGGTTAAAAGCATGAAAGGAAAGAGAAATGGGTTCAAGATGGGAAGGACACTGAAGGGGCATACCAGCGAGAAGGGTGGGAGACCGCGCGTGGGGGACTCTGGTAAGACCGAGTTCTCCTCTTTGAGCGTGGCTTTTGCGTTTCATTTTCCTTTGGTTGGAGTCAGTAATGCACTGCTGCTTTAGCGTGCTGGCTGCTGTGGTCACTGTTCTGCTTCATGCTTCGTCTCCTCCACGCCGTCTTCTTTACTCCTCTGCTTTGACTCTCCTTCGGACTGTTAACCGGCAACCGCGGGCGCGGGCGGGCGGATGTGTTCGGCTGGTGGAACAGAGGGCGCGCCGAAAGCCGCTACAAAGGCCCAGGGGAAAGCAAGAGGACGGCACTGACACAACAGGAAACAGAGGGGGGGGGAAAAAAAAAAAAAAAATGCCAGGAGAACGAGAGGGTAACCTTATGGAGAAGAGGTTTGATGGGAGGAAGAGGCCCCAAAAAAAAAAAAAAGGTGGCCTCACAGTGCATGGGGCTGGGCGTGAGGGGGAGTCGGGGGGGCGGGTCGGGCGGGAACAAGAGGAAGCCGACATCGTAGGAGCGGACCGGTACACAACTGGAGAAGGGCGGCAAATGTTCAAAATGGGGGGCAGGGAAATGGGGCCGGAGTCAGAAAGAAGAGAATAAAGGGGAATGAAAAAACGGGAGAGGAAGACGGGGGGGGGGCCGGGGGGGGGGGGGGGGACAAAAAAAGCTATTGGAGGCGGGCGAGGGGAAGCAAAGGATCCGGAAAAAGGATCAGAGGGGGAGAGAAAAGGGAAAAAGCAGACAACGGGGGGCAAACAGGGACAAAAAAAAAAAGAAAGGGGGCGTGAACCCCAATCCAACATAGCAGACAGAATTCTGAAGGTCATGTGACACTAAAAACTGGGTATAGGCAGTAAGGGCTGCTAAAAATGCAGCTTGGCCAGCACAAGAATTCCGGTGAAATATTAGGAAAAGCGCACAGTGAGTGAAAAGGCAATAAGCGTTTCATAAATAGGGAACATGGCGGCGCAGCTGTGCGGAAAAGCGAGGTGTGCTCTGATTGGCCAGTTTTCCAGTGCGTTTTGATTGGCCGAATACTTCAAGCGTGTGGCGGAAATGTTACGCCTCTTACCATACCGTGATGCCCTTTCCCAGCGCAACGAGACAAAAACAATAAACCCCATTACAACGAGGGTAATTTCTTTAAATATGAAAACATACTTACAGTCCGTGCGAGTCAGAACAGACGCATTGTAGGCTACTTTAACGCAGCTCAGGAACAGTCCTCCAAAAAATTGGGTTGAAGTGTTCTGGAACAGTGTTTAAATACAACTTAACTGCGATTTCTATCTAGTTGTGTCCTCTTTTGAAGGCCAAACAAAGTAGTTTCACTTCCACAACGAAACACACAGCGTCTCCACAACATGGCGGCGGCAACAATACAACAGTGAGAATAAAAGTTACCCTTCTTTCTTTGCGTGAACATTTGGGCGGTGTTATTCAAATCTTCCCACACAGTGACGTAGACACGTGGGGGCGTGTTAGAACAAGCCGTTTTAGGTAGTGTTGACGGTCGACTTTTATAAAGAATATCTCTTGGGTTTGAGACTTTAGTCTTTGCGACTTTACAGATCTTCTTTATGCATGAACAGCTTTAACACTCCAAAGACAAAGGAAAACTTGAAACTGCATCATATGACCCCTTTAAAATCTTATACCGTACACCCAAACTTTGAATGGCAGGTACATACATATTTCTTAACAACGCAGCTCTTACTTTTCCTCTTTAGATTTGTTCCGGTTCTTCTCCGTTTTTCCTCTCCTTTCTTTTTCTTCTGGCCCTAATGGTCGCCTCCCATCTCTCATCACACGGGCACAGAGGTCAGGGTAGTCCAGGCACACAGCTCGCAGTAGCCATCGGAGACCTCGCAGGGTCTTTCTGTCTGACCAGCGACGCAGGTCCATTGAGGCAGAACATGGCTCCTGTAGATTAAGAACAAACCGCTCAAAATGCACTGTAATAAAACTACTGGTAACCAGCCAGAATGTTGCCATAAACTTTAACATGACATATCGTTAGTTCCCTTACTATGTCCTGGAGGTTAATCATACGTTTTGAATATGTCAGAATGTTTATTGTTTCACAGTACTCACAATGTGGCAAAGGGAATGGCTCTGGTTGACCAGCCTCTCTAGGGAGAGAATTTCAATGAGTTCATTTCCCAGAAGAGCATTCAATTTGTCCTGTTTATTTGCCAGCCTGTTATGAGATATAGAGGTGGCCAAAATAAGCTGGATTGCAGGCAAAATTCTAAAAGTCACCTATTAGACACATGGTTTAGTACTGCTATTTGTACCTTGATAATACTGAATTGTATATTGATTTAAAAAACTGGATAGCTTAGAGCAATGTTAAAGAAAATTTTTTTTTTAATATTATATGATTTATAATAACCTGATATATTTTCATCAGAAAGATGATTTAATAATTATAGAAGTTTCTTACACAAGAAGAGGTTTTCCTGCTACTCTTGGATGCTTCAGTAAGTCCACCAGAGCTTCTCTGACCTCTTTCATTCGTTGTCTATCACTGGAATCCACCACAAAGATGATGCCGTGAGCTTCACCGTAATGCTCTCTCCAGGACCCCCGAACCTCAGGAGCCCCTCCCATATCCAGTAAGTTAACCAAGTAGTTCTCCACCCTTAATTCAGTGCGGACACATCCATGAGTGGGACCTACATCTCCAGGGGGCACTGAACAAAGTTACAAAACATTAACACTCAACAAACTGATGTCAGTTTAGCAGATCTCTCACTTATATACTTATACATTTATTAAATTTACCTAAATTACCTCTTAACATCCCTCTGACACAAGATGTTTTTCCAGCTTTGTCCAAGCCAACCACTAGAACCGTGATCTTCCTAGAAAATTTTTAAACAAGGTTACTTGCATTTGTTGATAATAGGCTGACCTCTTCTGATCAGCAACAACAACAACAACAACAAAGATCTATTAATTGTAATAGGATTTGCTAGCTGACAGTACCTCAGTGGTTGCTTGATGGAGACCCAGCTGCCGCAATGCTCATGAGGTTGAACATGTTTACCTGAGGATAGAACACCCGGGAATAACCATTGGCTCCTTAACTCATACCAGAGCATATAACAGGATGCTTATATATGTGAACCTGGAGCACAAAAGCAGTCTTAAGTCGCTTGGGTATATTTTTAGCAATAGCCAAAAAAACATTGTATGGGTCAGAATTATCGATTTTTCTTTTATGCCAAAAATCATTAGATATTAAGTAAACGATCATGTTCCATGAAGATATTTGGTCAATTTCCTACTGTAAATATATAAAAACTTAATTTTTGATTAGTAATATGCATTGCTAAAAACTTCATTTGGACAACTTTAAAGGCGATTTTCTCAATATTTTTTTTTTTTTTGCACCCTCAGATTTCAGTTTTTCAAATAGTTGTATCTCAGCTAAGTATTGTCCTATCCTAACAAACCATACATCAATGGAAAGCTTATTTATTCAGCTTTCAGATGATGTATAAATCCCAGTTTCAAAAAATTGACCCTTATGTCACATTTGTACTCATGGTCTTAGAATACATGTAAACCTCAGCTGTTGTGTCTCGACAGGCATTAACCTTAAGAATTAGGGATTCATTAGTTACATGAATTTCTGACAACCACACCTACCCCGTAATACCTGGAATGCTTGAAAATTAATAGCATGGTAAAATATAGGATCAGTTTTTTTTATTTAAGGTTATATACACACTTCATTTTACAACAAAGCAAAATAACAAAACCTCTAGTCTTCTTTTCATACTTAAGAATCAGCATAAGCCAACATTTTTCAGCATTTGGCATTTTATAAATTCATGGCTTTAAAAGATCAAAACACTGCAAAAGAGCTGATTAGGCTTTGTTTTTGAGCCAACTAGCAGAATAAGCTCAAAATAACCAGGTCATATTCAGATAGCAGCTGCCTGTCCTCAGATGTAGTCACACAGTAGTCTAATTACATTTACAGGTGCCCGAGATGTAGGAAGATTTGCGATCTCTGTGCTTGGTCCATCAATGTACATCTGCTCAGTCCCATAAGCCTTTAAAGAGTAAATTACGCTGTTCTTCTGAACACTTGACCCCTTTACCCAAGCAGCATGTGCTGCTGTAGCCCACCGATCAATTACTCTCTATATTTGTAAATGTAAAATAAGTGTAAACATTTTTTTCTACATAATAAAACTTTCCAACTGATACCTATAATTAAGGATGCTACAACTGTCAGTTCTAAACTGCATATTTGACTATAGATACAGGGCATCAACATGCTAGTGTGGATTATAATACAGACTGTAAACTGATTATAGGACCAAAACTCTGAAAAATTTCAGAGTGTTTGGAGACCACTATATTATTCAGTGTAGTCCTCTGCACGATCACATGTGATCATAAACAGCAATAATGAGTATACAGACATATGCAGAGACATAATACAGCACATCATATCACATATATAGAGTATAGTCAGTGAAAAATAAATAAAACTATCATACATTACTCACAGTAGTATGTCAGACTCCATGCGTTTTTGTTCATCTCTCCAGAGACATTTTGCACAAGTCTGCTAAAAACTAATCAGGCTCTACTTATTCCACTAATCCTGTCACCTCATGTGGGAGGCGCTTAGAAGGAACACCATCACATCCTTATAACCAATCATATGGGAGACAGGTGACAGCTGCCATTCTGAATGGTTTTATCTGGGCTAAATGTAGACATCTGCCAGGCTATTATAGGCCAAATATACGTAAACATCCTCACAAATACTTAGAATTTTAGCTATACGAGTTATATGAAAAGTCCATAGACATCTGCTTTGAGGTAAATGAGAAATATTTTATCTACTACTCAGTCTAATACACATTACTGTGGAGCATCATAGCGTGACGACATTTACACACCACTGACAGATAAATAATCCAGGGGACGCAGGCTCACTTGTACGTGCTTCTAAAATCTCCATCTTCTGAAGACTATTGCTGCTGCTTAACCAGAGTTAAAATCAACATCAAATTAAAATGGACAAGTCTTATTTTTTATGGAATACTGCAGTAGGCTATTGTAAATGATTTATCCGTGCACATCACTATTTTTTCATTCATGTCCCCTCTTAATCTTTCATCAAAAACATTAACTTCCCCTCCCCCTTGAAACAACATCTATTCTCTGATGACGTGTGCATCAACGGTGTAAGAGCTGGCCAATAATCCATCCTGTCCTGTCCACCAACCTGTCACTCATATGAGGTCACAGCAATTAGCAGACAACAACAATCCAATGAAATCCTGATGAATTCCCAGTGGGGGAATTTCCCACCCTATGTTTTTTTCTTGTTTGAGAAGCCGTTTCACTCAGATATACATTACAATAGGGAAAAAAGACATTCCTAACTTTCATTTCATGCTGACATTATTACAGAAAACTAGAAAGGCCTGTTCAAACCAAGGATGGTAACTATAATGATAACTAATTCTAATTCCACATCACAGCTATAATGATAACGAGACAGCCAATCAAAATCCACCTTTAAAGAACTTACGCTTTTAAATAGGTAGACAACAAAACCTCTTTAATATACATCTAAATAAATGTGAATAATATAAATATAATAGTCATGCATAGTTTTCGTTCTTCTTTTGGGGGGGTTTTTTTTTACTGCTTTTTAACCTGAATTTTTTTATCTGAAATTTCATTGTCATTTTTAGTCGATGTATGAAGCCAAGACAGTTCATAGCAAGTTCATCACATTAACAATTATCATCCAAATACTTTTTGTCTCAATTTTGAATAGTATTGTTTTAAAAAATGTCTTTAAAATAAAATGACACTTGGTTTGATATTTTGTTAATTCAATGACCTTCATTCATTTTTAAGTGTGGCCAATTTTTTGGAGCCATTGTAAATCGTCAGTTATACATTTTACAGGAAGTTTAACAGCATCACAGTATACCACAATCAATTTCAGGTGAAATTTCAGTGACCTTACAATGTCTATCTTTGTGCCCTTAATTCATGTCAGGAAGACTGTAATTATGATAACAACATGTAGTTTCGGTCTCAACCCACATCAAAGTCTGCATCTATATCTGTCACGGTCACAAGATTCCAAATAAAAGGTTGTTCCGAGCACAATACACAAACTGCGCTGAATCTCAACCTTTATCTAAATCAGCTAAATTTGAATAAACAAATATGTGACATAGGCGTTAGGAACGATTATCTGCTCTAAACACTTCCTGTTTTATCAGCTGCTTTTCATTTTCCAAGAATTTTAGAATTACAGCTGAGAACATAGTGTTTACTTCTGATAGTCACTGGGAGGGTCTGATAAGCTGCAGTATGGAGTTTCCTGAGGTGTATGATATAAATCTGACCACCAGGGGTCCAATTCAAGACATTTATTTTTCTGTTTAGTCATTTCAGGATCTACACTTGAAACATATTTGGTGGTGACACAGTTTTCACTCCGAAATGGCGTGCATTTTTCACAAATAATTGGCAAAGTAACACTGAATTAAACATTATATTTTTAAGTATAAAGACTGAAATAGTATTTTCTCATACTCCAATAATCTTAGTTTTTATATATAACTTTGATAATTCCTTTTTCCAGTGTATTGTTAAGAATAAAAAAACACTTTAGGCATGCGTCCACATCTATCAATTCGAGTGATTCTCTGAAAGATCAATTTACTGAAGCTAGTTTCTACCACTTAAAACCGGATGTGAGGCAACTGCCAAAACAAAACAAAAGCAACATCCTCTTTACTCCTCTCTAGTCTGATCTGATTAAGTAATTACTTGCAGGTGCTTACTTCATTTGCTGACTAAACTCATGTGGAGCCTTGAGCGCAGATACAACCCCTTGTCAGCTGGCCATGACACACATGGAAACAGTCCTTACAGCGGCTCATTTAATACACTAGATTCCATGAATCACAAGCTGGACAACTTCATATACCACATTATCTAAGATCCAAGAATTCCACAAGCTCATGAGTTTTACTAATCGCTGCATTATCCTATGATTGACTGGGCATTTGTGAGTTTGACGACTGTGGACCTGAGTCAGAGCAGGCCAAATGCATTTGTGTACTGATCATGATTAGTTCAGTTTAGGACAAGTCTGTGGGGGTGAGAAATCAGAACAACAGCACTACTGTGTGCCACTCCACATGTAGTAAAGATATACAACTGAAATGCTAAATCTCTATAGTGATAATTAGATTTAAAAAAAGCAATAAACATTCTAGGATGTAGGTGCTTTCAAATAGCCATTGTTAGTTTTTTTTACCATGTGGCAGCCATAGGCAATGGCTGTTTGCAATGTGAGTATTTACAAGGGTGGTTTATGACCATGTGAGGCCCCTGGGGCACCAGGCTCTCCCTTGAATTGTACTGTAATGTCTAAATTGAGGTACAAGTACAAGAGAGTTGCAATTGTGAGAACCACCACATGTGTAATGTATTTTAAAAGCAGCACCAATGTAGCGTGACAATATAAAACATCAAAGCGCTAAAAAGGAGATATTTCTAATTTCTACAGTTATTTAATTAATTA